>JAKXYG010000736.1:0-55000 GCA_025895645.1 Cardicola forsteri | reverse complement strand
TGTTGAAATCTGTCAAAAAAATGAATGTTTACTGATTATTATGGAGAGTTAAAAGATGTGTATATTTACCTATTAGATTGATAGTTTTAGTATTAATTCAATTTATAAAACCATGTATTTAGTTAAACGTTTGCTTTGTTAAAGTAACTGCAGATAACAGGTTTTAAATCGGAGGTGATAAAATGAAACACCTGCTAACAAACTGTAAAAATATTAGAACTTAGGTGCAATAAAAGAAAACAAAATTTGTATATCTACATAAGATTTATTAATAATAATGTTAATATTAATAGTAATAGCAATAACACAACCAATAATATTTATATTAATAATAGTATTAATAAAAATACTAATAGTAACAAATATATATATATATATATATATATATATATATATATATATATATATATATATATATATATATATATAGTTACTAATAATAATAATAATAGTAATAAGAATATCGATAATAATAATAAAATAAAAAATTTTATAATATTAGTTATAATACTAATAATTGTAATAACAGTATTTGTAATATAATAATAATATCAATAATAATATTAATAATAGTTGTAGTAATACTAGTAACAGTAGCACATTATTATTATTATTATTATTATGTATTGCTTAAATGTGGACATATAGTAAATCCGAAAAAATGCCTACATTTAGTTCCAATAGTAAGGCTAAAACCCATAACCGCAGTAAGTATAAATAATCAAACAATTATCATCTATATATAATGCACAGTTAGTGTATTATTTGATAATCAATAAATAATTTGAAAGGTTATTTTTGGTGTACAATGTTTAACTGGATGCACATATTGTCTAGAGCGAAAGACAAACATATTCCCTTAAATTGATAGATTTTTCACTAAATGTATGTTTGTGCGCCCCATGTATACGATGTGCTATTTTAAATGTAAATCGGAAAACTGAAATAAAAATTTGAAAAGCTGTGATGTGATTTATTTCTGAACAAGTATGGTTTGGTTTTTTTTCAAGTTAGGAAAAAAAGGAATATTAGTTAAATTTAAATGGCCTTGTATAATTACCAATGTTTAAAAAATTGATGTAAACATAGGAAGAATAGTAGTGCACAAGCAACGGAGTAACTTTAAATAATTATGTTAAATTATATAATTATAAAATTAATTTTTTTAAATAACAATCTTTTAAACCATAAAATATTATTCAATTTATAAACAAATAAAATAATAATTATGTAATTTTATATAATTAAAAGTATTGGTAATTTATAAGCAGTAGATTATATGTATATATATATATATATATATATATATATATATAATATATATATATATATATATATATATATATATATTAAAAAATATAAATAAATTTTATTTATTATGCAACATATTAAGAATATAAAATATTTAAATTAGTTATGTTAAAGAATCTAAACTAGTTACTGTGAAATTATATTATTTTAAGACCAACATCATATGAAGCGGAATATAAATGTGTGCTTGTTTTTTTTATTTAACATTTTGAGTTAATTGCAATAAATTAAAATATAAAATATTTACTTATAATATAAATAAAATAAAATAAAATGGTAATTTTTATACTCAAAAAATGTTTATTTTTCAAAATAAAAATATTGCATACTTGCGTTTACTACTACTGTAAATTAAGTAGTTAAAGTTTACCCAAACATTTAGTTATATATATATATATTAGTAACATCAAATTATTTTATAATAATATTTAAACACAATCAATAATTATAACTAACGTACAAAGATTAAAAAGACCTTGTCTACACAAAGCTGTAATATCATTATAATTTACATCTTAACCAAAATACTGAAAAATGCATATGTTATTTCAAATTATATTTAATGTTAGTAATTTTACTCCATTCTTAATTATTTGTCATTTGATATTGATTGCATAAATTAAAAATTAATAATAATATATCTCAAACAAATTATATTTCATGCCGGGGTGGTCTAGCGGTGCAGCGCTCGACTTGGATCTGGCTAAGCATGGGTTCGAATCCTACCACCGTCACTAAGTGCGGGTCTACGTTCAGCTTTGTTAAAATGTCTACTGGTGAAAAATGCGTTTTTTGTAAAACATTTAAAGCAGTAAAATTAATAAATAAATAATAAATAGTTTAGTGTCGTACATTGTATAGGGAAACTGAATTCAGTTTCCAAACTATGTGATCATTAAAACGTTGTAATTAGATAATTATTTTAAGTGTAAAAGGTTTTAGGGGTTATAATACAATAGCAAAAAGGATTATAATAACAAAATGTTTGTAGATGTTGCAAACAAATGATTAATTAATTCATTATTTTAACAGGTTAATAACAAGGTCGTGTATGCATTTCTATCCTTTAATAAATAACTAGTATTTATTTTATGTGTATGTATAATTTTCTCATTTTGTAAAATACTTTTGTTTTTTTAGCGTTTTACGCAACAAACAAATATAATTAAATCCAATTCATTTAATAAACTGAAGGCATCATTTATAATAACGGATTACTGTTTAGTTAAATAAAATATTATAATTAATTGTTAACTATTTAAAATTAATAATAATTAAATCTTGTTTTTTAATCTAAATATATTGACGGTAAGCAATACATAAACAGGTAGAAAACACTATTAAACATATAACTAAGTAATTTGAATAAGTAATTTTAAATATTTGGTTAATTGGTCACCGTTATCCTGTTTATTCTATTTTTAACGCAATTTTGCAATTTAAAAAGTCTAAAAATTTTAATAAACAAAATAATATAAGCAACTTAGAGTGGCTATATATATACATATTATGCCGGGGTGGTCTAGCAATGCAGCGCTCGACTTGAGCGTGAGTAAGCAATTATATTAAGCTTTGTATTGTCTAACTCCGCCTAGTTTGGATTAGAAATGATTCAATCTAGCCAGTCCCAAGCCTGGATAAAGGAGGAGGGTTTGGGCGCACAAGGTTGGCAACCTGGCCTTTGTAAAAATTTATACTGCTGCGGAAACAATAAAAGATGACGCCATTCCGTCAAACAACAACGTTTCTGGATGGCAAAGTTACCAGATGACAAGGTTGAGTGAAAGCCGAAAGAAAGCAAAACTGCTGTAATTGTTGTCTTATTGCCCCATGCTTATTCTTAAAGCAAAAGGGTTTTGTATAATATAAATATAATATAAATAATATTTGTATTGTCTAGTGGCAATTAAGCAAATGTAAGCTTTTTGCTAATCAAAGATTTTCCACTTTTATATAAATAAAACGTATATTTGTTTTAAAATTAAATTTATTAAACTTATGTTTTCTTTTTTTTTTAATATATACTAAAGTATTGTTTTTATTAATTGTTATATGCTTTAAAACGTCACATTATAATTTGGGATTAAATAAATATTAAACTTCTGAAAACTTTACTAATTACACTACTGTTATAATTTTTACACTTAATTTTATTATACTGTTTTAAGAAAAAATAAGTTTTAAGTATTTTTATATAACATGTACGTTATAAATTATTCAAAAATAAACACTACGCAACACATATTGATAAATTAACTTTATTGTCCATAATATGTTAAACAATTTTTATGCATAACGAAGATGTAACATTTTGTTATTTTATTATATAGTATTAGTAAAGCCTATATAAAAGCTGTTGTTGACTTTAAATTAACCGATTTTTTATAAATTCTACTTATAATTGACTTTATTTTTTAATTGAATACTATTTATTCGACAAATCCAAAAAAAATATAATTTTTTTGTAATTGATTATTTATGGTTAATTAAAGTAAGTTATTGTAAAATAATACTTTGCTAAAACACAACTTTATTATGTTTAATTAAAACGGAAATAAAACGTTTGAAATTGATAGCGGCTCGTTAAAATTTTGTAAATATATTTAAGTTTTTTATTTTTAAAAATGATATGCAAAATTTAATTAATTATAATTAATAAAATTTTTCGTTGTTAGTCAAATTTCGGTGAGTGCCAGAATATGTGGCTTATGAACTAATATGAGATGCTCAATTTTCATGTGTTTGTTTATTATACTATTTGTATATATATATATATATATATATATATATATATATATATATATATATATATATATATATATATATATATATATATATATATATAATGTTAAGTTAGAATTAATTCAATCTAGTAACAGACTGTTTTGTTTTAATCGATAGAATAAGGGTAAAGGTTTTGTTTGACTTTGAGGTGTTTGACAATAATCTTCACATCTCGTGGACGTTAAGGAGTTTGTAATTAATCTATTAGATTTAAGCAAACTTAATTGCACTATAGGAGTTTTTGACATTAAGATCTGTGTACCGAATGTTTCATCGATTTTTTTTTTCGATATAGTGGTTGATTTCTGCTTATTTTTTAGTAAAAGATAGTGTTTTTTAATTTTCGGTTATGATTTTAGAGAAGGAGACGGTAAGTAATGGGTATAAAGACGATAATAAAATTAAAGGAAAACTATTTCTCTTTTTACACTTAAGACTTTTCTTATAAGAAAACTAACTACATTACTAAAGTTTTAAAGGGACCCAGGAATATCCCCAGATAAAAATGTTATTACTTTTCCTGACCTCTAACACAAAACTTTGGCTGCATTAAGAAACTTTTATTTGGAAAATTGAATTACTTTTATTTAACCAGATTAATTTATGTAACTACTCTATTTACTACAGTTTTTATTTTAGGTAAATCAGCAGTAAATTCGTAAACAGGTTTTTGGAAATCTTTTACGTAAATAAGTTTATTACGTATTGAATAAAAATGCTGTTTACTATTTTTAAACTGTATGTTCAATTTTTTGAATTACTGGTTTGAGTTTGTACATAAGTCTTTTTATTTGTCGTTTTAAGTCCGCTACTTTTTTTCCAAAAGTACATTTTAATTACTCGGCAGTTAATATTGTTTATCAGAGAGAATTTCTACAAGTACAGTCTTAAGAGGAGTGCGCAAAAACCATTGCAATTAGCACGTAAAAGTCCGGTACATTTTTTATAAAACCATGCATTACATCTAAAACATAACTTTCCAACTTTTACAATTTTCTCACAATTTATTTGTCACATACGTTAGACATATTTTTAAAATTAATAAAATTTTGATTGTAAAATCATCCTAAACAGAACAAACCCCTGTGGTTCTAAAATATAAATACAAGCATGATATTACAAAAAATATGTAATAATGTTTTAAAGAAAAAAATGTTAATTATAGAAACAGTGTCACAGACTAGCACAACTCATTGTGTTTGAATCTGTGCAATACGCTTGTGTAACGTTACGAGTCAAAAGTTTTTGTTACTTGTGCTTACTCGTTGTATTACGCGTTCATATTTTTTGTTTTGTGTTTTGATGTTTTGTGGTGTTTTATGTATTTGTTTTTAGTGCGTTATTGTGCTTTTGTGTGCAATTGTGCAATTTGTGTTGCTTAATTGCCTGATCCTGTACGATCTGTTTATGTATTGTGCTTGATATTTCATTTTTTTAGTTGATTATCACTTTGGTTTGCATTGTGATATTTTGTTTATTACATTTATATTTTTCTTAGAGTATAGATTGTAATAACAGAAGCTCCATTTTTTATTTGTGGTCGGCGAGGTTGTAGTAAGTCAGTACCTAAACAGCCGCCCATCCTAAAAGTGCATACAGTCAAGGACCTGGGTGTAACATCGATTCATCTCTCCACTTTTCTGCTCATTACTCTAAAGTTTCTCAGAAATGCATACATTTTATGCATTTTTTTAAACGACATCTAGGTAAAATCTCTCCGGACCTAGCTCAACTTTTATATATGTTATATATTAGACCTCATCTCGAATATTGCGTCCAAGTAACCTCGTTAAAGATTTAACCCTGTTAGAAAAAGTGCAAAGAAAATTCACAAGACTTCCCTCGGTTCTTAAGTACCTTCCGTATGGAGACAGGCTTTCTAGTCTAAATCTTTTCCTATTAACAGATAAGAGACTCTGAGGCAACTTAATACTAGTTTACCAATTATTTAAGTCTAACTCTTCACATCCCTACTTCTCCAAATCAGAAGACAGTCGTAAAGGACACAATTTTAAGTTGCTTAAGCTCCGGGCAAATAAGAAGATCAGGCAGCATTTTTTCTCCCATAGGGTTATATCTGCCTAGAATAACCTCCCAGAATACATTGTTGATGCTCCTAATCTTCATGCTTTTAAATTATTATATGACAAGTTTGCATTATCTTATTTTGTTTAACACTTAATTCATGTTTTATTTTTATTGCTTTATCTTGTATCTTTTAATTGATTGATATTGATATTTTTGAACCGAGGACTATAAGGAAATTTCTCCTAATCAACTCGTGTATTAACCTGTAACCTGTAACTCGCGAGGTGCGTCACGCTACACGTCCATTGGTGCGTTATTCATATTTTTCTCTCCTCCTTTTTTTGAAAATTATTGCAGTTCTTTTGCATTGTAATAAGTAACTTGTTTTATTAGTATTTTTGTATATTTATTATTTTTGCTCGTTTTAATCTTAGAAAATTTTTCTGTGACTAATTCCCCTTTACCTCATCATCCATCTCATATTTCCCATCTGAAAAATTGAGATCATTTGAGAACCGAGTACTAAAAGGTGTTTTGGCTTATTTAACTTTTAAAAAATTCTGAAATCCTGAACATAATTACAATTTATTATTACAAAATAATTCAAATTTACATACCAATACTGTTTAATAACAGGAAAAGCAGGAGGTAACAATATTCACAAAATCACAATAATAAATTGAAATAGGAAAAGAAATGCGCGTTAAAACAAAGTTCAAATAATAATTAAATTGTTTAAAGGTACAGCAATATAAAAAATTGTAAGTAAAATAAAAAATTAATAAAGTATTATTTTTTAATGTTTCTTTCCCTCAGCAATATCAAGGAATTATACAAAATACAGTAGCGCACACACAAATAACACAAAAATAAAAACACCAGCAACACCAATGGAAATAACTAAAAGCAACCTACTTTTAATCAGCACGTCACGCAAGTGTATTGTATAGATTCAAAAAACGTTATACCGATAGATTATTTACCACAAATACACACACACACAACACAAATATATATACACACATATATATATATATATATATATATATATATATATATATATATATATATATGAATAACCAAGTTACGTAATTTTTTAAAATAATTTATCTTTATGAATTAATGTGTTAACTTTCATTTATTAAAATATTGTTTAGTTTAAATTTATATTTATTAAACATAACATTAATAATAACTTTATAATATTAGTACGAGTTAAAATATAAAAGAAATTAATAAATATTAATTATTTTGAATTCGTACGATACGCTGCGTGACGTGCGCTCAAAAGTTGCTTATTGTTTTCGCGCTTGCAATAGTGTTTCGTTTTTACGTGTTTTTTTTAGTTACTTGCCTAGTTTTTTGGGTATCTTTTGTGTTTTTGTGTATAATTGTGCAATTTTTAATTGTTTATTTGTGTTTTAAGCCCTAATTGTATGTGTCGTGCTTCATCATCCATTGTTTATTCTTTTTAACCCGATTATCACATTGCTTTGCATGTGATATTTTATTTTTATTACATTTTAGAAACTTTTGATCTATTAATAAAAGTTTCTCAGGCAGTGGTTTGTGGCCGTCGGGGTTGTAGTAAGTCCGTAAAGACTGGTATGCTTTGCTCTAGGTACAACACTTGGTTCCGCAAAAACTGTACCGGTCTCTCGGAAGTTATCTATAACAAACTGGCAACTAGCGAGGTTGATTTCAACTGCATACATTGTATTTGGACATCAGACTCTTCCCTTGTCGCCCATCCCTGTGTTATCCCCAAGCCCGACCCCAAAATTGATACTAAGCTAGACCTCATATTAGATCTACTTAACAATGTCAAACTCTGTAACACTAATAATTGCAAGTCTGTCAGTGATTTAGCCGAGTCTCAATCTACCCTACAGGTTCAATCCAACAACCACTCCGATGAGATTATCCAACTTAAAGGCTCAATTGCGGCCCTCCCATCTACTTTTAAAAAAGTCTCTCCTTCTCCAGTCACCAAGGCTGCTCTCAGACTTTCACAGGAGAAAATTTTATCTGCAGCCAAACAATTTGCTGCAGATAAAAGAAGGGAAAGTAATTTAATAGTTAGGGGAATTCCTGACACCGCCACCAATTTCAAAAAGATAGTTTCTGAGGTAGTTAAGACGTGTCATCCCCAGTCTATTAATTTTAAGACCACGCTCATGTCCTGTAAAAGAAAACTTCCTTTCCCCTCAGTAATTGTCTCTTTCAAATCCTCCGACATTGCATCTAAAATTCTTAGAAGTTGGACGGGCATTAAGTCCCGTTTCCCGGAGATCCGAGTGCACAAAGATCATGCCGGTAGGGATAGGATTGGTAAACCTCTAGCATTGCCTAGATCCGTCTGTCCGAAATTATCGGTCATCTCTTTAGTCAAACTAACTCCTTTGAGTTTAGACAATTGCCCTTCCCAGGATTTTCCATTAACGCCCCGGAGCCAAGTTCAATTTCTCCACCGATTAAAAAGAACAGGATCCCTTCTTCCACCAGTACTTCCCCTCTAAAAGTATATTACACCAATGTCTGTAGTCTCCATAATAAACTCAGCGAGTTAAGTCTATTAGCTCTCACTGCTAAGCTTCATTTAATTGGCATTACTGAAACCTGGCTGTCGGAAGATGTTCTAGATAATGAACTGCTAATCCAAGGCTATAGCATTATCCGGTCTGACTCAAAGCGATCTAGGTGTGCCGGTTGTTTTTTTTAATATTCATGATAGCCTAACCTACACCCCTCTACCTCCCTCAGCCTCTACTAATCAAGGCGTTAATCTCCTCTCTATCTCCATTTCTCTCTCATCTGGTGACCACGCTAGATTTACTATCTTTTATAGACCCCCTTCCCTCTCTGAAGCCTCTAATTCTGCATTATTAAAAGAACTTCACTCAGTTTGCAACTCCCCCCATAAGTATCAAGTGCTGATGGGTGACTTTAATGCCCCTACTATCAGTTGGGACACTCTATCCAGTTTGGGCAACTCCATTGACTCTAACTTTCTCCAATTCTGCATTGAGAATGCCCTTATTCAACAGGTCTCCTCCGCCACTAGGCATAAAATAGGCTGTACTTCTTCTTGCTTAGACTTAGTTCTCACTAATCTCCCTCATGTAATTGACTTTGTCTCCACTCTGCCACCGTTGGGTAAGAGTGATCATTCCGTCTTGGCCTTTAAAGTCTATCTCCCTAATTCAGTCCACATCGCCAATCCTCGTCCAGCGCTTATCCCAGATTTCAATAATGCTAATTTTGAGGGTTTAAGGAACTATTTTAAATGTTTCGAATGGGTTTATTCCTCTACTGACAAGGTAGATAATTTTTGCGAATATTTCTCTAACACCATTAAGTCGGGAGTTAAACTTTTTGTCCCCTCAGAGCGCCTTCCTGACGGTCGAATAGAATCCCGCGACGTTTTATTAGACTCATTAAACTCCGTAACCGCAAGTTTTATAAGTGGAAAGCAACCAGTTTCTTTACGTAACAAATGTGCATTTAGCCTTACCAGTCTCAAACATCGCAGAATTAATAGTATCCTAAATAAAGCTAAGACAGATAAGAGTTTGCTTTTCAAATTCATTAAGAATAAACAAGGGAACACAAATTCCTTCCACAACTTAAGGACACTCATGGGTCTCCCCTCTTCCTTTGCCTGAAGTATGTAACACCTTCAGCCAATACTTTCAATCCGTTTTCAATACAGATTTTGTAAGTAACCCTACCACCACTCCCTTATTTTTATCTGGTTCTCCCCTCATTACCCCGGAGATTGTCCGTAATCTTCTTCTCAAATTAAAATCTTCCTCTAGAGGCTCAGATGAAATATACCTCGAGAATACTCAGAGAATGTGCTGCTGAGTTAGCTCCTGCTCTTGCTTATCTGTTTAACCTTTTCTTAAAACAAGGCAAGGTTCCTTCTGTCTAGAAATTAGCCTATATTAGACTGATCCACAAATCTGGTTGTAGATTTAAGGCTGAGAGCTACAGACCTATTAGCATCCTGTCTGCTTCCAGTAAAATTATGGAAAAAATAATTAAGTTTTACCTAGTAAACTTTATAGTCGATAACAACCTCATTAACCCTGTTCAGCATAGATTTATGCCCTCTAAATCCTGCCTCACTAATCTACTGACATTTACCAATAGTCTTACTAGAATGCTGGAGTGCTCTCATTCGATCGACGTCATTTACTTTGATTTCTGCAAAGCATTTGACAAAGTACCACATTTGGCATTATTTAATAAATTAAGAGCATTTGGGATCAGCTCGCCTCTCCTCGATTGGATTAAGGACTTCCTCTCCAATCGGCAACTAAGTGTAAGATTAGGTGATATCACTTCCCAGCAGTTAATATTACCTCAGGTGTCCCCCAAGGGTCCGTCCTTGGTCCCTTGTTATTTATTATCTACATTAATGACCTACCTGCTGTTGTCGTTCTGACATCCTGTTATACGCGGACGATGTCAAGATTTGGAATACTAATCCTAAGCAACTTCAATCAGATATTTTGAGTATTTATAATTGGTTCGTATCAAATGCGCTACCTCTGAATTTTTCCAAGTGTAAACATTTCTCCGCTGGTAAACTTTCAGGCAATTTATTCAGAGCGCCAGATACATCTCACATCACTCGAGATAATTCAGTCAAGGATTTAGGGGTTACCCTTGACCACCCCCTAAACTTTTCCTCACACCACAGGATAGCGGCATCTAAGGGATTTCAACTCACCAAGTTTTTCAAACGTAATCTTGGTAAAATCGCTATAAGTTGTTCACGGCTACTTTACCAGCTATACATCAGACCGCATTTAGAATATTGTATCTAAGTCACATCCTCTTCCCTAAAAGCAGACATTAAGATTGTAGATAAAGTTCAGCGCAACTTCACTAAGATCCACAGACAGCTCAAAAATGTAAGTTACCTTGACCGTTTAAAATCTCTTAAGATCTTTCCACTGCAAGATAGGAGGCTCCGGGGCAACCTCATACTAGTTTTTAAATTATTTAGATTGAATGACATCAGACATCTTCTTATCCCTGCCAACGATTCTCGAAGGGGGCACCTTTTTAAGTTATCAAACCAAAAGTTAAATCCCGGTCTCGATTAAACCATTTCTCGTATAGGGTCATATCCGCGTGGAATCTTCTACCGTACCATGCTGTTACAGCACCATCTGTTGATTCCTTTAAATCAGCCTATGAGAATTATTTTCTCTATGATTATACTTAAATTTTATATTCTTATATATATATATATATATATTTATATATATACATTTACATAACTCCAAATTTATAAACAAAATTTTTTTGAGATTTATTTTTGTTGATACCTGATATTTTGAACCGAGTACCAAAAGGAGTTTTCTCCTACTTAACTCGCGAATATACCTGAATACCTGAATACCTGAATTCACTGTTATTTTATATTAATTAATTTACTGAACATTTGTTTATAAACTACATAATTTTAAATATACTGAGAAAATTATACCTGCCTTTTTGTATAATATAATATAATATATTTTATAATAAAAATGAGTAATCACTTTAAATTGCGTTATTATTAAAATACATTAGGTAAATAACTGTTTTAATAGTAAAAAGGTATTTTAAAAACTTTACATATTTATTTATTAAAAATACAATTAGTAAGTTAAAATAAAGTTTAAAACAAAGCAAAGATGTTCAATATGTAATTTTACTGGGTTCGCGAGGTAAGGCGCGCGTCACACAAAATGTTCATTGGAGTGTTATTTATTTTTATCACTGCTTTTTTTGAAGATAATAGCAGCGTTTTGCGTTGAAAAAAGTAACTTGTTTTATTATTAGTATTGTATGTTTATAATTGTTAACTTCCACGATTTACATTGATTTTGTTTTAATTTTAATTTTTTTCTGTGACTTATTCCCTTTTACTTACCATCCATTTCATATTTCTACCTGAGTCTTACTAATATCATTGATAAATAGAACCGAGAATCAAAAGGAGTTTTACTCCTACTCAATTCGTGTATCAACCTGTAACCTATGACAGCATGCAATGATTTTTTGATTGTTAATGTCATCTTGAGAGTTGATGAAACAATTCGTTAGCACTTATGTTTTTGTAATTGTCTAGATATCAACTGGTGTTTTAAACAGTTTGTTTGATCTCTAGTAGTTTATTATTACAACAATAATAAACTTTAACTAATCTAAAAATAGAATTATCAATTACTCAGTAAATTAAAAGTTTTCGGTAAATTGGAAGAAAAAAACACAGAGTAAGTAAACATAAGTTTATAAAAATTGCAAAAATTGAAACTGAACTATATATATATATATATATATATAATCAAGTCTAAAAAAGTAACAACTCTTTAATGTGGTTAATGCAGCGATAATTAAAGTACAAATACAAAATAATTTTTTTTGTCGAAACAATACACAACATAGTCGTTTACAAAAAGTCAAAAAGTCCAAAAGGCTATTTCAAAATTACCTAGGTTTCTAAGGAGTCTACCTTATCAAGACAAGCTCCTTTTTTGTTAAAACTTTCTCCCCTAAGTGATAGGCGGCTTCGGGGTGATCTCATTTTGGTATATCAATATTTAACTTCAAGCTCTCACCCATCTTTCTTCTCACTAACGATGAACTCTTGCAGAGGGCATAATCTTAAATTGAGTAAGTCTAGAGTTAACTCTAAGCTAAGACTCCATCATTTCTCTCAGAGAGTCATAATGCTTGGAACAGTCTACTCACAAAGGTAGTTAATGCTAAGTCGGTATTGGCTTTTAAGGCTGCCTACGATTGTTACGCCCTAGCCAATTTTACGTGAATAAAACATAGTCTCATTCTGGGGATTTATTTTATTTTCACTTTATTTTCTTAATACGATATTGACGATAAATTTGAACCGAGGATCAAAAGGAGATTGTCTCCTACTCAACTCGTGAACCAACCTGTAACCTGTAACCTGCTGTAGCTAATTTATAACTCAAGAGAAAAAATTAATTTATAAGTAAATATGTTAAATAAAAATGTTTTTTAATAATACTAGTAAATTAAAATGATTAAATATATATATAATAAATATAAATTATTTTTTTGTATTATTAAACAAAATAAATTAAATATATATTTAAAATATTTAATCTATTTTTATTTGTAGTAAATATTTAACCTTATTTGTATGCCTAATTAAAAATAAAATTTAATTAATTAATTAATTAAAAATATTATTTATTAAAATTTTTATTAAATTAAAATGTTTAAAAAGTGTTTGAATTCTTATGCAGTTATAGGTGGCCTGTTTAGCGCTTTGTGCAGTTTTTATGTATGTTCTAAATTTTTTATAATTTATATTGCAAAATACATTAATTTTGTTTATTTTAAGAAAAACTGTGATTTGTTTGTTTTTAGGAGATATTTTTGATTGATTTATGCAGTTTTAACTTTGTAAAAATTAATTAAATGTTTTGAAGGATTATTAACTTATAAATGCAAAAAAAGTTAATTTTTTAGTTTAATAGTGGATTTTTGACTGTTGAAGTTGTTTGATATCTAAAATCTATTTATGCTTATTTTGTTTTTAATAACTACGAAACGTACAACTTTTGCTAATGCATTCCATTTGTTACAGGTTACAGGTTGATACAAGAGTTGAGTAAGAGCGAAACTCCTTTTGATCCTCAGTTTTATTTATTGATGATATTAGTAAGATTTAGGGGGAAATATGAAATGGATGGTGAGGTAAAGGGGGATTAATCACAGAAAAGTTTTTGAAATTAAGACAAAATCAATGTAGGTAGTGGAAATTAACAATAATAAACATACAAAAATAATAATAAAACAAGTTACGTATTTAGATACAAAAACATTGTAATAATCTTTAAGAAAGAAGCAAAGAGAAAAGAATGAATAACACTCCAGTGGACGTTATGCGTGACGCGCGCTTTAGCTCATGAGTGTTACTAATAAAAAATAATTATGAGTAGTGGTGGTTAGTGATTATTAAATATTTGATTAATGCATTACTTTTTGTACGACCGAAAATGGGAGAATTTGTGTACTATATTAAATTGCATATGCTTTAGAAATTTTTATATATTTTATTTTGTATTAAACAAACCAATATTGAGTTTTTTAGTCAAAGTTGACCAACACCTTTTAAAATTGCCTATTTTACAAATCGGATTTTATAAATGTAATTTTTGTAAACTCGAAATGAATATTTTATAGTATATATACATTTACTATTCTTGGTGACATCCTCACCTCTTTATTACCTTCATATTCGTACAGTTAATTGATTCATAACCGTAATATATTTTTTTGATTGGTGACGTGATTACCTCTCTTCATTATTTCCCATATTTATACGACATGTAGAACGATCGATCTCGATGGCTTGACAAGCGTAGACAAACGTGGAAGAATAACAAAGTTTCTTGGCTGGTAGACGGCATCCTTGTGACGTCGCCACTGCTCGCAAAGATTGACGAGGCTGCCTGATTTTTGTCAGGATTATCTCCCTTAGCCCAAGGGCTACATATGGTATACGTATACCTTTAGATACCTTTTAAGTATCCTGGGTCTATGTTCGCACCCACCCGCCGTAGCGGAAGCCCAGTTATACAGCTGTGCACTCTAACACTGCTGTTATTAGTCTACATGCCTATAGGCACCTAGTCCAGGATGCACCACGTGGAGGACGAACAGTCAGGAATATCACCATCATTGGAAATTGAGACTTTATAAGCATTACTCAAATCCTCAGGATCATTAGCATCCCAACCGTAATAAACTTATTATAATTATTTTTTGTGGCTAATAGGTGTTTTTGTGATT
The DNA here is from genome assembly GCA_025895645.1 of Cardicola forsteri. Classification (NCBI taxonomy): domain Eukaryota; kingdom Metazoa; phylum Platyhelminthes; class Trematoda; order Strigeidida; family Aporocotylidae; genus Cardicola; species Cardicola forsteri. Next base: position 40,036 of record JAKXYG010000736.1, on the reverse strand, counting down.
GTGTTACTGCAAATATTGACGAGGCCGCCTGATATCTTGTTAAGGTTATGTGTAGAACAATGGCTACATGTAGTATACGTATGCATTAAAATGCCTTTTAAGTACCCTGGGTTTTATACTTGCACTCACCTGCAGAAACGGAAACCTAGTTATATCGCTGTGTACTCAGTCCCTGCTGTTAGTTTAGGTGTTTGGGTGCATCTGGTTTGAAATTCCCCATGTAGAAGTGACAATCGGGAATATGAACATTATTGGAAATCGAGATTTGAAGTGCATTACTATAGAGCTAATACTGTATATATCTATTTCAGTAATGCATATAGCCTCAATTTCCAATGTTGGTGATAATATTTACTGTTTATCCTCTGTATGATGCATCCTGCATTAGCTAGCTATAGGCATATAGACTAATAACAACAGGGACTCAATGCACAGATGTATAACTGGGCTTCCAATACGGTGTGTAGGTGCTATTATAAACCCAGGATACTTAAAAGGTATCCTAAATTATATGTATACAGTATGTAATCCCTATGCTGTGAGAGATAACCCTGACAAAAAATCATGCACCATCTACTAACCAAGAAACTTCACTATTCTCCTACGTTTGTTATGCTTATCAAAACATCGAAGTCGATCATTTCATATGCCATACCAATATAGAAATAATGAAGAGGTAACTATGTTATCAACCAAAATGAATGAAATTAAGAACATGCTAAATGATCCTGAGGATTTGAGTAATACTTATAAAGTCTCGAATTTCAATGATGGTGATAATCCTGACTGTTGTTTCTCCATGTGGTGCATCCTGGACTAGGTGCCTATGGCTTATATATGGTTTTCACTGGACTCCCGCTCAGTGAATGGATGTTAGCATACACTCAAGATGCTTAAAAGGTATCTCAAGCTATCCATTTACCATATGTAGCTGGTTAGGTTAAGAGAGTTTACTCTGACAGCTCTGTACAAGAAATCGACTGCTGCAATCCGCATTTGCAAGATATCGGCTACAAAGTCGATCGAAATTTGCTGTGTGGGTGCTCCGCTTTTGTTCAACTATACAATCGATACTATTTGTCAAGATGGAAGGTGTATTGTGGTACAAAGCCCATCACTGAATTACAATACGCTGACGATGCTGTTTTAGCTGAAAATGAAGCTCAGTTGCAGCGTGCATTGGAATTTCTTGTGAAAGTTTCCTGTGAATATGGTTTAAAGATCAACCTGAAAAAATCAGCCATAATATTGTCACAAACTCCTAATGCGAGGATATTAAATGAAGTCGTGCTCCCCAATGTAAAATAATTTACATATATGGGCTCTTCAATTACTTCTGATGGTGGTTCATCCAACGAAGTAAATCGTCGAATTTGTTTGGCTGCTGCTGCGTTTGGAAAACTTGCTAATCCACTTTGGAGGCGAAGAAACATCAATCTAAACACAAAGATAAACGTTTTTTTTCTTTGGTTCGTATAGTGCTTCTGTACGCAGCTGAAACCTGAACTCTTACAGGGTTAGAGATTATGAAGTTGAACAAATTTGAGGCAAGATATCTCAGACACATTTTCACAACACTCAGTTAGCATTCTCTGTATCCAGGGATTGGACGATAAAGATCAGCAATTGCCAAATTCGAAATGACCTCCAATTTTTAGACCTTTCTTCATTGGTATAGCGACAACGAAGATTGCGTTGGTTTATACACATTTTTTTGTAAAAATTTTGATGCAATCACACGTAACTTTGACTTGTCCAAATGCCGATTGGAAGAAAAGGAAAGGTGGTCAGAAACGAACTAATGATGAAAGATTGTGAAACTGGAGGTTACCTTGAGTTTGACAGTTGCTGATCTTTTTTTCCAAACCCTTGATATGGATGATAAGAAACGGGTGTTGCGCCCAATGTATCTGATATAGCTTAATTCAAATTTATTAAGTTTGTTCAACCTTGCAATCGATGTCATATTTGCCAAGGTCTCTGGACAAATGGAAGGCGTGTATGTTGGTACGAAGCCAATCACCGACATAGAATACGCTGACGATGCTGTTCTGCTAGCTAAAAATGAAGATCAACTGCAGGTAGCATTGAATTTTCTTGTGAATGTTTCCGGTGAATATGGCTTGAAAATCAATCCCAAAAAATCAGTCATCATGACGTCACAGGCTCCTGATGCGAGGATTATATTAAATGAAGCTGTGCTTCTCAATGTAAAGCAATTTACGTATTTGGGCTCTTCGATTACTTCTGACGGAGGTTCATCTAACGAAGTAAATCGTCGAATTTGTTTGGCCGCTGCTGCGTTTGGAAAACTTGCTAATCCATTATGATGTCGAAAAAGCATCAATCCGTAGATAAAGATAAACATTTTCTCTTCATTGGTTCGCACAGTGCTTATGTACGCAGCTGAAACCTAGACTCTTACAGGGTTTGAGATCATGAAGCTTAACAAATTTGAGGCAAGATGTCTCAGATATATTTGGCACAACACCCATTTTGCATCATCTGTATCAAGGGACTGGAAAAAAAGATCAGTAACCGCTAAATTCAAGATGACCTCTAATTTCATGAACTTCCTTCCCTGATATCGCGACAACGTAGATTGCGCTGGTTTGGTCACGTTCTTCGTAAAAATCCTGATGCAATCTTACGTTCCGTAACTTTGGCTTGTCTAAATATCGGTTGGAAGAAAAGGAAAGGTGGTCAGAAACGTACTTGGATGGACGCTGTTCGGGACGATTTTCACCCTATTTTGACCGGGACTTTATCTTGGAAACAATAGCAAAGTCGCTGGACTGACATATCTGTGCTTGCTTCTGAAAACCGTGAACAATGGAGAGGAATTATTTGTGATGCTACAAGAACTTGGAACTGATAAAGAGGTGGCTTTGCCACCAACTTTTGTTGTTTGTTGTTATATTAAGTTTCGTGAGTTCAAGTTTTATTTAGATACAAAAGTACAAAGATAAAATATTCAGTTTGTTGTTTGAGTCTATCACCAGAACATATTTATTGGAAACTTTTAAAAGGAAATTTAATGTATGCTTCAGCTGTGCTTTTCTGGAAAAACAGCATTGTCAACATTTATCCCTCCAAGTTCAATTCGCATCCGATGACCTTTTCGTATAGGAATTCGAGAAGCTATTGAAACTTGGAATTAATGAAGAGATGACCCTGTCATCAACTTGTGTTATGCTTATGTTATACACACCTTCAATCTTACGGATAACTTAACAAATAGCATCAATTTCATAGTTGAGCAAAAGTGAAACAGTCAGGAGGCCTTGATGGACATTACTGGGAAATTCAACTGGCTTTGTAGTTGATTTGCTGTTAACACGAATTGCAGCCGTTGAGTTTTTGTACCTAGCACGTAAGACTCACAAGTTCCAGGGGATTCCATCATGTAGCATAGCCATCCATGATCGTTTTCTGTTTTTGTGGGTCAAAAGCTGAAGATTAGCCTATGAACGTTGCATACGTAGGACGCTGAAATTTTGCCTGAAATTACCAATGATTTTAGTAATGCCTATGGAGTCTTAATTTCTAATCATGATAATGGTCTTGACTGTTTCTCCATATGGACCTCGGTCCTAGTATACCTAGGATTTTGCTTCGGCAGGTGGGTGAAAGTACATACACACGGGATACTTGAAGGGTTTCTTGACGTATACATTGTGTAGCTGTTCGGATAATGGGGATAACCTTGTCAAAAAATCAGGCGACCTCATTAATCATTGCGAACAGTGGCACTAATAACCAGTTAAGAAACTTAGTTATTTTTTTACGTTTGTTACTTTTATTACACCATCGAAGTTGATTGTTTAGTATGCTGTACAAATAGAGAAAGAATGAAAAGGTGATTACGTCACCAACCATTCGACTGCTTCAACATTATAATGTTTAAATAAAAAGAGCAAAAATATACTTAAGATTGAAATGTATCCCAGTTGCTATTATATAATAAACAATAAGATAAATACTGGAACATGTATTTTATTTTATTGTAACAAATTTTACAGTGTTCAATTAAATTATGATCTGAAGTAAATTTGGCAGTTAATAATTGTATAGTTTTTAAATTACAATTTTCAAGCAATCAAACATAATTTCGTACGTTTATCACAAACCAATATTCCAAGTTTTCTAGTTAAAGCTTCTAATACGCATTGTCTATTTTATTTTAGAACATGTCACATCAAGTAGAGGAAGAGTGTTATCCTATAGGAGTTTTAATTGAAGAACTTCAATGTCCAGATATAATTTTTCGTATTCAAAGTATTAAAAAGTTAACTACAATTGCTTTGGCACTGGGGCCCGAAAAAACCCGATCGCAGTTGTTGCCTTTCCTCACAGACTCCATTTACGACGAAGAAAAAGTTTTACTGGCACTAGCCAAACAATTGGGCTCATTAGTATCGTACGTAGGTGGCGCCGAATATGCACATTCCATTTTACCTCCTCTTGAAACCCTAGTTTCGGTATGTTTGGAAGCTTATTTTTTGTATCTAATATTTTCGGAATTTTATTTAGTTACTGATTCTGAAGTATTGTTTTAATTAGTTTGATTAGAAGGATAATGATTTTTTTAAATTTAATAGTTATCAGCATGTAATGTATTCAGTTAACTGTAGACTATGGTTGTTTTATTGAATTGCAAAATTCAATTTGTTGAGTTACGAGTATTTGTGATTGATGAGGTAGGGATGCTAATGATCTCCGAAGATTTGACTAATGCCTACAAAATTTCAATTTTTGATGATGATGTAATTACACACTTGGGAAACCTTAAGTGTATCTTAAGCTTTATCGTTATCATATCCATTTATTTGGCAAAGACTGAAACTTTTATAATTATTTTGAACAATGGTGTCGTCACAAAGGTATTATCTGTCAATTAAGAAACGTTTATACAATGATCAAGGTGCTGTGCAAATATGGAATGATTTTGAGCGTGGATTTAACCTTATTATTTTAAAATAGGTGAATTTGGGACAAAACAGTGACATTGTACTTGACTGCTTTATTTTAAGCTTTTGTTTATAAAGTGCGTTATTTATTACATTATTGTAAAGCAGTGCTTGTCATAATGCATTTTATTTTGCTTATACCAATGGCATGAATTGTTTCTGCGTATTTTCTGATACTAAACGTACTTATGTTTAAGTATTCAAACTGTTGGTAATAGTATTGTAAATAATAATAATGCACCGGTTATTAACTCTAGGATTTGCCCATTAAAACCAAAATAACCGCTTAACGTGTGCTCACTGTCTACACTGGCTGCGCAAGATTGTGTTGCTGCTGAGTCTAACCGTCATGATGTTAATATTTTATGTATTTAAGAAACCCGTCATTCAGGAGCTTTTGCTATAAAATTGCCTTCAGGAACAACCTTTTGGCCTTCTCAATGTGATGTTTCTGGACCCGCCAAATATGGTGTTGCGATGATTACGTCCTCAAGTGCGACGGAAGCTCTTATTGATTGGCGCCCTATTAATCCTAGAATAATGACCGCCCGCTTTCAGACTGGGAATTAAATTTTTGGTATAATAAATGTATACGCTCCCACATTAAATCACATTGAGTTAGAAATAAAAACATTTTATGAACTATTGGCGGCCACAATAACTAATTTAGAAAACAAATCGAATTTTATAATGGTAATGGGGGATTTTAACGCGAAGGTTTCCAATCAACTCAATACATAATCCCCCGATCCCGTATACAAAGTTTCGACAGAGTCCCTCTCGCACGAAGAAATTATCTTAGCATGCCATCAACTGAAAGATGGTAAGGCTACAGGAGTAGATGGCATACCAATAGAAGTTTTTAAGTATGGCGGGAAAATATTATACAAGATTTATACTCCTTGATAAACTCCATTTGGAAAGAAGAGAAAATTCCAGAAGCATGGACAAGCTATTATAATCCCAATCCATAAGAAAGGAGACATAACAGACCCCGTTAATTATAGAGGAATCAGCTTACTTTGCGGGGCCTTAAAGATTTTGGCAAATATTATGTTACGCAGGATCCGTGGTGAACGGTAGTGTCGAATACGAGCAAACCCTGCTGGATTTCGTACTGGGATGGGATGCATCGATTAAATCCACACTGTTTGTAGAATGTTAACTTCGATCGCGATACCAATGGGCCTACATACTGTGCATTTATAGATTATTCAGCTTCCTTTAATTTTGTGGATCGCAACCTGCTGTGGAATTTTCTGATTGTCAAAGAAATTTCTGCTAAGATTGTCAACATTATTAAATCGTTATACACGTTGTCAAACGCAGTAATACGGAATAAAGATTCTTGAACTAGTGCAACTTACATAAATTCAGGTGTCCGCCAAGGATGTGTTTTAGCACTTACACTCTTTAATTCTGTAGTTGATGACATCTTTGATGAAGTGTCCCGGCCATTTGAGGGCTGTATAACTCATGATGGTCGCAAGATAGCGGATCTTCAGTATGCAGACGATGTGGTTTTTATGACAGAAACCGAAGAAAATTTGAAAAATTGGGTTGAACTTACTCAAAAAGCCTCAGAGAAATACGGTTTATATCTTAAAACTAAAAAAACAGTGGTTTTAGCGAACGTCCCCTTTAGAAATCCAATTACTGTTAATGGTAGCCCACTCCCTGTGCTTAATGAATTTACGTACATAGGTTCGGTCATAGATAATAAAGGATCCAGCTCTTCAGAGACTTGGCGTCGTATTCGCCTCTCTGCTGCAGCCTTGGGCGTTTAAGTAAACCTTTATGGAACAAAAGTAATATTTTTATTAAAACCAAGATAAGAATATATAAGAGTTTAGTGCGTTCCATTCTACTTTATGCATGCGAAACTTGGACTCTCACCTAAGTGAATACATAAAAGCTTGTTCATTTTGAACAAAGCTGTTTAAGATCCATATGATTTCGTTCGTTGTCCTCTATTGAACGCACTCGTTTAATAACTAGTAAAATATTTCGACCATTTCCAGATATTTGTAAGTCTCTTAACACTCATTGACCATGTATCTCTAACACAGTTAAAGAAAGACGATTAAAATGGATTGGCCATGTTTTACGTAGATCGCCTACTCATCCAGCCAGAATAGCTATGGAAGCCAATTACTCGGATGGAAAAGAAGGCCAGGCGGCCAACGGAAAATTTGGACGGACATTGTAGCACATGAGCTAACCCCCCTCGTCCAAATAAATTACTTAAATGGGCATCCGTTTGCATCTAATAGATTGGAGGGGTTTAACTCGTGGTGTAATTAACATTTAAAGTTCGTTCATCAAGTGCACATTGCAAAAGTTGATGTTTTTGTAGACGTTTTGGTATTTGGACTACCGTGGGTAATAATAACCGATGGGGAAAGTCTATCCCCGATGATGATGATGAATAACATTTGTTAATGTACACAAGAAAGTGTTATGCTTATTTATTTATTTATGGTTATTGGCTTAGATACTTCAGTAGAAGTAGCTTTCAGCACAATATATATATATATATATATATATATATATATATATATACTAATTTACACATGTATCAATATTTTATATCAAGAATGAAGAAATAGCTGTGCGCGAAAAAGCTATTAAAGAACTTCGCAAACTTTCTACGTATTTGTCCAACGAGGCAATGGAGAAATATTTCAATCCAATGGTACATCGGCTGGCCACAGGTGATTGGCTTACTAGTCGTTCGTCAGCATGTGCTCTTATACATGTAATTTATCCACGAGTGCGGTATTCTAAACGAGTAGAATTATTGACTTTGTTTAACAAGTTGTCTCTGTAAGTTCATGAATTGCTCTTGCTGTTTATAAACTATTCATTGACTATTCATTTTTGTTTGACACTTCATGTGAAAGTAAAAATTATTAATTGAATTTCAAATTTCTTATTTGTACAATTAAAGTGTTACAGTGGGTTATACGTAATTTCGATCGACCCGAAGCCTTTGATCTATGCAATCGAAGGCATATTTTGAATGCAGTTATTGATTATTTACCGATTTTTATTTTTTATATTCATATATATATATATATATATATATATATATATATATATATATATATATATATATATATATATATATATATATATATATTAAGCTACCAGTATCAGACACCCATGGTTAGACGTGCCATTGCAAGTCACGTGTCCGAATTGGCTTTATTTATGTCAAGCAAAGCATTTAGCAGTGATGATAATACAAGTGTTGATAGTACGTGTGATGTCAACAAGGTTTCCAATCCAACCAACTTGAACAATACAGACCCAACAACTACGCCCGCCACAACCATCTCCACCAGTCAATCGATGGACACTCAAATGAATCCTGCCACTTCCTCCGAGTCGTCAACTGCAGCTAACATTGAATCCGCCAAGCTTATTGACGAACCGGACGTCTTAAATACATTCGAAGATCCGTCACTCGTCGGCAAATACCCAAAAGTTCCAACTTTCAAAGATCCGTCACTGATTGACTTCGGCAAGGACCCTAAATTTCTATTTTTGAACGGCGATCAGTTCGCCACTGGGTCGGACGATGACACTGGTCCAACAATTCTTCCCCAACTTCCTCCCCAATTGTCGTCTTCCATCGATCCCGATTCGTTCGCATTCGACTCGGCTATGGAACAGTTCAATTTATTTACCCAACTGGCGCTCATTTTTAAAAAGCTCGTCGATGACGAACAGGAGTCCGTTCGGCTGGCTGCCCTTGAATCGATAGCCCAAATGGCCAAAGCATTGGGATCGGATCGGGCACTCGACTTCTTGAAATATTCCATTCGCAGGGCGAAAATGGACAAATCGTGGCGCGTGCGATGTGTCGTAGCCGACAAGCTGACCGATTTGCAAATAGCCATTGGGCAGCCTGTCGATCGTGACTTTTTGCCTGTAGGTTGTGTTTGGTTTGTTTTTCGACAATGGTGTGTCTATTGTTGGGTGATTAACTGCTGGCTTGTTTGTAGCTTTGTGGGGGGGGGGTGAGGGGCAGGAGAACAAACATATTCATTTGATGGCGAGGACAATTTTAATTTTTTGCAGTAAATAATAAAAAGAAATTGATGGTACTAATTGTTGAAAAATATTTTTGTTACTAGTTTATATATATATATATATATATATATATATATATATATATATATATATATATATATATATATATATATATATATATATATATATATATATATGCTAATGCTCCTGAAGATTTGAGTAATGCTTATTATTTTGCTTATCAGTTTCCAATGATACTCCTGACTGTTCATTCTCCACGTGGTGAATCCTGGACTAGGTGCTCCTCAGGATACTTAAAAGGTATCTTCAATTATACGTATAGCATATGTAGCCCTTCGTTTAAGGGAGATAGGTCTGACATAATATCAGGCGGCCTCGTCAATCTTTGCGAATAAATTTGGAAAATAATGAATAGGTAACCATGTTATCAACTAAAATTTTAAAAAAGTGTATATAACTAATTAAAATAAATGACAATAAAATTTATATTTTATTAGTGTGTGGTCTATTGTCAAGATCTTCGGTGCTTTCTCCTGAACATTTTTCTAAATGTGTTTGAACATTTTGATAGTATTGCAGCCACACAAATAGTAAACATGTTTAGGACAAACTGGTAGAGCAATCGGTTTAACGTTATATCAACGCATTGTCAATCGGAACGTCCTGATTTAATTTGTTTTGTACATCCCCCCCTCCAAACAATAACAACAGGACATATTCATCAATTTGCTTCGCGACGAGGAAGCAGAAGTGCGTGCCTATGCTGCAGCCAAAATTCACATATTTGCCCGACTTTTGCTCGAACTGCCGACCAGCCCTCCTTCCGAATCGAGCGCCGTCGACAGTAACGTTCAGCCGGATCCGCTGAAAGAAATGGACGAAACCGAGGCATGCCAACTCGAACAGCGCGTTCAGCACGACTCGATCATTATGCACAAGTTGTTGCCTACAATCCACCACATGATTTCCGAATCCAATACGCACGTCAAGTCGGCCCTAGCCGAATCGATACTGGGCTTGGCTCCCATTATCGGTTGCGAATTAACCAAGAAACACTTGTCGCCTATATTTTTGGCTCAACTGAACGACGAAAATTCCGAAGTTCGTTTGAATGTTATCGCCATGCTGGAACAAGTAAACAAGGTCATCGGATTGGATCAGCTTGGACTCGATTTGTTGCCGTCGATCATCGAGCTAGCCGAAGACCCCAAGTGGCGCATACGTCTGGCTACCATCGTCCTAATGCCGCTGTTGGCCAAGCAATTGGGTCAAGATCGTTTTGGAATGGGTCTTGTCGAATTGTGTCTGAAATGGCTCGTCGATCAAGTCTATACGATTCGCGAAGTGGCTGTCGACAATCTCGTCCAGTTGTGCAAATTGTTCGGGGCAAGCTGGACGAGCCAACATTTTGTACCTAAGGTTGTTGAACGATTGCTTTTTTGACCTTATTCCCTTTTTTATTTTCGAGTGATTTTGGAGCTTTGTTCTTGTGTCGATTTGAATTATAGTACAGGATATTAGCGAGTGATACAGCCGATTTAGCCTCCTTCGATGATTTGAGTAATGAAGTCTAAATTTTCAATGTTTCCGTTCCGTCACGTGTGGTGTATCAAGGACTGAGTGGGCAGCAATAAAGCTGAGCTTACGCCTTGGTAGATGGGTGAAAGTATACCTGTAGGATACTCGAGCCAAATTAACATCATAAACAGCTGACAGAAAAACAAACTCTTTTCGTGAACTTTGTTGCATATAGGAACATTTTCTTCTCTTATAAATATGGAAAGCAATTGTGATGCTCTGCGAGTACGCAAACAATGCTCTCTTCGTTGGGAAGTTTAAAGTTCAATCCCTGATGACTACTGACTTTCTAGAGCTAGAGACAATCCAGCACTGTTGAGTCACAATATACAGGACTAGACAGCAGTGGGCAATTAGTTCTATACAAAATGGGAAAATGCTGTTCAAGGAACAATTGATTTCGATTTACACTAGACAACTGTGACATATTTTTCAATTACTAATTATTTATTTTATGTTTGCTACTTTGAATGTTTTACTAGAAACATGTCTTCCAGCAGTGGGCATTTTAGCGAAGCCGAACATGGGCCGGTGGTGGGATTCGAATCCCCCATGCCGAAATTATGATCATTCGAATTTGATTGTCGACGAAAAGTCAATTGTTTTATTTTTACATTGCATGTCATTAGTTTGAATTACGTCCATTCTGTAACTTGCACTAATTGTTTGCTTGATTTTTTTGCAACAATATTTTACAGATTTTGGTCTTGTCTCAAGACAGCAATTATTTGCATCGTATGATTTGCTTGCAGTGTATCATAAGTTTATGCGGTGAGGTTAATTCACAAATGTTTACAGAAAATTTACTTCCCACCGTTTTGTCAATGCATACCGACAAAGTACCCAATGTTCGATTTAAGGTTGGTGATTTCTAAATAATAGTATTATTTATTTATTTATCATTAGAGAATGATGCTAGAAAGCTGCTATATAACATATGTATATGTAGAGTATCGATAGAAAATATTTATTTATTTTTACTATTGAATGATCTACGATAAACACATCTTTCAACGGTGGACATCTTTAGCGAAGTCGAACGTTGGCCCGCATGTGGTGCCGGTGATGGGATTCTAACTCATGCCCACCCAAGTCCAAGTTGAGCCCTGTACTACCATGCCTTTACTCTCCAACTTATCTGGTATAAGTGATTCTTTCAGGATGATATACTTGAGCCAGTATAGTATACAAGACTCGCGATAAAATTGTGCTTTTCTTATGAATTCAATGACAAGTATACAAACAGCAACATATTGGGATTACGTATCTTAGGTACCCTGTTCCGTAACCGAGTAGCTACAACCTCTAATATTTTAGGTTTAACTGACCATATGAAATCCTTTCCCATTGTTTTACATACGAAGGAAACCTCATACTCACAACAAACGAAAGAGAAGAACGAACTTTATTTGTTAGTGGACGGCATATTTGTGATATATATATATATGTATATATATACCTTTTTAATACTCTACTTGCGCTCATCCGCCAAGACAGGAGTCCACTCACATCCTTGTCGATCAATGGCATCCCCATCAGTACATATTCAAGCTCAATTTTCTATTATTTTTGTTCAGGTGGCCCAATGTCTGAGCACTTTGGGTTCCTATCTCGATTCCAAACTAGTCCAAACCGAAATTCACACGTGCCTCAATCATTTGCTTGAGGATCACGACAGTGACGTGCGTTTTTACGCTTACGAAGCTTTGGATCAATTGCATCTACCCATTGCCAATGCACGATCCTTTTTCGCCCACTACGATCATCATTCCCATTTGATTCAAACTAGTCAGCAGCAGCAGGATGACATGAGCACAGCAAAAAATGATGACAATAATACATGTTTGCTGGTCAATCAGAATCCAGGGATATTGGTCCATCAGAAGATGGACCTGCTTTTGGCCAATCAGGATGACAATACCAATAAGCAGATGTTGGCAACAGATTTGTGCTCGGAAATGACTGTTAGCGAAGAAATTGGCCCGACGGCAAGCCACGATATGCTTTTCGATGATGTCAGCGAGACCAAAGTAGATGATTCGGCGATTGATGTTGATCAGCAAATTTGAATTGCTGATGATTACTATCCATTTTACGATCTGAATTTTGAATTAATTTATATTATAACTTTTTAATTTGTTTATCCTCTTATTTGATACGCGGCTGTGCAAAGCGCATCATTGTTAATTGTTACAGACTTTAAATGAATGATTTGTAAATGTTATTTGTAACTTAAAACTTAACGTTAATGTGCTAAATGATGCTGTACATGATAATCGTGTTTGATAGATTTTCGAAATCATTGACGCATTATTATCAATTTGTAACGATGTATAGTAGAGGAAATGTAAGCAATCTTTTTCCCAAATGATATACATATACTTCCTATGTAATTGCTTTGAAAAGCTTGAAGCAGCAAAGATTGTTTTGTAATTGTACTTTTTCAACCAAAATCAACATAACCACATAATATTTCTTTCAATGAGTACTTTCCAAATGGTTGTTAGTCCAGTTTTCTGCGGTTTATCCACCATCTTCGATTTTCCATCCTACACCCGTTCTTATTATCCTTGGTAATGGTAAATAAAACTAAGTAAATTTTATCTATTTGTGATGTCATGCAGTGGATATGAGTCAGTTCGTCTCATAATCACATCGTAATCGTAACAAGCAATCTTCAGAATACGCCGGCGATGAAAAACCTTTGGCATTTAAGAAGCATTATCTTTTTGTTTCCACATTTCACCAGCATTTGTAAGATTGTACGAGTGCTAACAGTAGCACTGTCAACAAGCCAAGGAATTTCGTTATTCTTTTGCGTTTGTTACGCTTATCAAGTCATCGAAATCGATCATTTAATGTCGCATAAATGTGAAAACAATGGTGGTGATTATGTCACCATGAAACAAATGAAACATTTAGACCATTTACAGCACACTTATTGTTAATTAACCATGTGTTTCCAACACAATGAGAGAAAATAGTCTGAAATGGGTAGGCTTGTTTTACGAAAAATCCCCACTCATTCAGCTAGAAGCCCAACCATGGAAAAGAAACCGTGTGATGAACAAATAATTTGGACGGCCATTGTAGCGCACGAATTCTTTCGATTTATTTATACTAACCTTCCCGTCCAAATTAATTATTTAATTGGGTGTTCGATTTCTTGTGATATTCATCTCCGATGATGAATCAAATTATACATGGATTGTCATAATAAAATTGATTGCCAGCAGAAACAAAAATGGTAGCAAAGTACATCCTTGACGTATTCCTGTAACAAGTTCAATGGTAGTAGTGATTAATTTCTGTTAAAAAATAAGAATACACATAATATTCACATTTTAACTGCAATCCATGAAGCTTAATTACTCAATGATTGCCGTTAAAAGTATTTGTAAAAACGAAGGAAATTAAAGGTAAAGATGTCACCAGCTCTAAGATAACGTGCAGAATTGTACAGTATTTTGCATATCTAACTCACTGTACTGTTCCAAGGCCCATTAAGAAAAGAAGACTGCTGGAACGCAAAATTAGCAGTATGAACTTTTTAAAAAATTAGCATAGTCGATAAACAAGAATTCCTCGATAATTTAAAAGTCGCAACTTGGAAAAATGTACTGAAACATTGAACTTTAAAGTACATGTCCAGTTTGCCTATCGAAGTACGTTAATTATCACGATATACTGAAGAGGCTTAATTTACAACATCAATGTTCCAATTCTACTGACCTTCGTGCAATAGTTAAAAGTACACATTAATCAGATCAAATTACTAGCTCCTGTGAGGACATTTCGGTCAGTCGGTCCACCTGCATAATTTCATTAGGATTGCCATACCCTTATATTGTCCATATTCTACTTAATTTTTTCCCAACTTTCCTGTAAGAATACAAGTGATATTGTTTTACAACACTTCTAGCGTATTGAGTATGCAGTAGTATCAAATAACAATGTAGGTAATTTTATTCAATTTAAATTACTTTCATCTATGTTGTCGTTGAACATGATAGTTGCATACAGTTTCCCAAAGTCAGGAGCGAAAATATAATTTGCTTATTCCTACCAAAACTCTGCCCTATTATAATGACAATTTTTTAAAATTATTTTCTTTGAATGTTTTACGGGAAACATGCCTGTCGGCAGTGGATATTTTAGGAAAGCCGAACGTGGACCCGCATTTTAGCGCCGGTGATGGGATTCGAACCCATGCCCATCCAGTTCCAACTCGAGTGCTGTACCGCTAGAGCACATCGGTACAGTATGGAAATGCTATGATTTTTCTGATGTTCTATTTGAATATTAAATGTCAAAGTGTAATATCTAAAATTACTTGTCCACTATAAAATATTTGCCATTCAATCGATTTTTTATTCAGAAACTTCCTAACTTGTTATCAAATGAATAATAAGCTAATTAAGGCAGGATAGCAGATGTAGATGAATGGACGTGGAATCGACTTCAACTGTCAGTACTAAATGTGGGTCAGTAATCGACTTCCATTGTTTGAACATATTTCCCATAAAATAATTAATTAAAAGTAACAAATAATAACTGTAAATCTAATATATATATGTATATATATATATATATATATAACTATTCATAAATAATACAAAAAATTCATTTCACTTTGATTTGCACTGGTCATATTGAGCCAAAGCGTATTCTAGCAATTGAAAATTCATACCATTTTCGACAAAATGTGAATAAACACCAATTTTGGATAAATCCACTATATTCCGACTTTCATCATCAAAAAATATGATCTCATCGTAGGAAATATTGGTTAGTTTATGAATTCTATCATATATATATATATATATATATATATATATATATATATATATATATATATATATATCCACATAAATTTCAATAGAATCAGCCAGTAGAATTAATTAATGACGCATCTCTGAATAAATAATTATAGAAATACTTTGAGTAGCAAAGTTTAACTAAATATCAAAGTCTTTTATATGGTTACCAAAGATTCCTTAACTGATGAGATTTACGTAAACTCAAGAATCGGTTTTGAATGCTTTGTAGTTGATGCCATTTTCAAAGTTACCCAATCATTCGAGGACTGTAAAACTCATCATAATCGCAAAATAGCGGATCTTCAATAGGTGGACAACGTGATTCTCATAACAGAGAACAAAGAACTATAAAATACGGTTAGGCTTACACAAACAGCCTCAGAGAAAGTTGGCTTAAAGCTTAATGCTAAAAAACAGCAATTATAGCGAATATTCCTTTTAAGAATACAATCATTGTAAGTGGTAATTCACTTCCAGTAATTGACGAAGTTACCCATCTGTTCTCTGCTATAGATAGCAAAGAATCCAGCTCTTTAGAGATTCGGCGTCATATTAACCTCTTTACTGCAGCTTTTAGACGTTTATGTAGACCTTTATAAAATCAAAATAATATTTCTGTTAAAACCACGATTAAGAATATTAAAAAAATTAGTGTGTTCGACTATACATTATGCTTAAAAAACTTGGAATCTAAAAGTGGATATATAATAGCTTCTTCAGTTTAAGCTCTCTATTTTCTGTTAAGGGTAACCATTTAATAAGTAATCAGACATTTAAACCAATTTCAAATATTTGTAAAAAACTTTACATTAATTGGTCGTGTATTTCTAACACGATAAGAGAAAAACATCTAAAATGGATTGGCCTTATTTTATAAAAATTACAGTCATCTAGCCAGAATAACTATGAAAGCCCAACCATTACCCGAATAGAAAAACACCGGGTAATCAACAAATAACTTGAATGAATAACCAGTAGGTAATGTTTATCCCCGATAATTATGATGATTACCAATATATGGCACCACTTCCTCAAAAAACATAACTATTTGTATTTTACAGCGTTTTACAAAAAGCATTTCCCATTAATTAGACATTTAACAAAGCGGAACATTAGTCCACATTTAATGTGGATAATGGAACTGTCACCCATAACCATCAAGGTTTTAATCTAGAGTTTTAGCCACCTCTGCCACTCGAGAAGACCAACTAATAAAAGTGTTTTAATAGTAATTTAAAATTTAAACGTTCAATAAATCTTAAACACTTTAATTTTATATAAATCGCCGTATTTATTAAACAAAAAATCTGCAAAACAATTGAAACCACAAGTAAAATATAATATCAAATAACGTTATTCATGTTATAACCTTAAAATTAATCCAAAAAAATAATATACCTATTAAAATGAGCTACTTTTGATCCAGGATAAATTTCTTTGTAATCAAATAAATCATTCCAGTTCAAAATTCTCAGCAATTCATTAGCCACGTCAATAGCTCCAGTACTAATAATAAAATTACAAAAACAGTATTCAAATTTGCTAAAAATATTTAAACAACTAATATATCTCAATAATAACACTTAAAAATATCTTTTAAGCTTTTTAGATAAATAAGCAATTTATTTATTAATATAAACAAATAATTCAAACACATCTATAAAAATATTAAAATAAAAATTAATTTTGTTTTTACCGAGAAGCGCAAGCCAATTTAATATTAGGTGTTTGATGAATTAGTCTTTGAAAAACAGTTATTAAAATAAAAAAATTACCTTAAAATGGGTTCAGAATCGGGATAAACGTTAACCCTACTATTAATACTATCATATATAAATCCATTTCTAAAACAGTACACAAATTAAATGTTTTCAAATTACTTTTTTTGAAATGGAGGTCGAACATGTGTATCACACCAAAATGGCCATAATGTAAAATCTAAAATAAAAATTGGAATAATAGCTTACCTAAATCAAAAGCAATAAGTTTTGGAAGACATTTAAATTTTGTAAACAGTTTATTCGATGTCATTAAAAAATAATTCTCATTTCAAACTCGTCGCCCTTAACACAAATTAATAAAGGTCGATGAACTATTAAAAACAGTTTATCAAAATACAATATGCAAATTAAATCTTTTAATAAATATTTTTTATTTTTACAATTTTAATTAAATTATGCAATTTTATACAATTTTATATATATTATATTATTTTTTATTTTACGTTTATTACTTTGAATGTTTTAGAAGAAACATTTTATAGCAGTGGACATTTTAGCGAAACCGAACGTGGGCCCGCATTTTAGTGCCGGTAGTGAGATTTGAATTTATGCTTACTGTAATGCTTCTTGCTGTTGAACAAACTGTGTTGTCTGAATATTAGTAGAATTGCACGAATGTCTCCTAATGTTCAGTAATTCGCAATCTTGACGATAACGAAGTCTGACTAATCTATAATAAGAAATAATCTCAATTAGTCAGTAACAATTTAAATTCCCAGTGAGTCGGGAAGTAATGGAAAACACAAGTCTGGAGTGTCACGTGTGTATTGAACGGAAGCTGTACAAAAAGTCCTTCAAACACGCGCCAACCACAAACACAACAGTTCATTCAAACAAACATATCACGGTTATTCCTCCATCGTCCTTCTCGCCGGTGATAACTATCCCTGAGGTGTATCTATAATAATAAAGAACAATAATTATATTTAGTACATTATTGGGTTACTACACTTACCAAGATTCAAGTCAGGCGCTCTACTGATATACCACCCCGTAATATATATATATATATATATATATATATATATATATATATATATATATATATATATATATATAAAGCCTCAAAAAGCTAACACATTAAACAAATGAAACGTGAAAAAGGAATAATATTAACACAAGAGTCAATTAAACGAAAATAGAAAACATATTTTGAAACACTGTTAACTAAAAAATTTTAGAACAATTATTGAAGATAGGTTACCAGACGGTATACCTAGCGAAATGTTTAGAAAACGATGGAATTAACAGATTAACTGTTAAATTTAATATAGAGCAAAGAAAAAATGCCTGACAAATGGAGTAAAATGTTATTACTCCAGATTGGTCTAGCAGTACAGCGCTCAATTTGGACTTCGGTAGGCAAGTGTTCGAATCCCACCACTGACACTACAATGCGGGCCCACGTTTGGCTTTGCTAAAATGTCTACTGTTGAAGGATATTTCTCTTAAAACATTCAAAGTAATAAACATTAAAAATATTTAAATAAACCTATAGTGGACAGAATTTTTAGAGGGTTATTATTTAGTGAATAATAAAAAATAGTACAGCTTTTTGCAATTCACTATTACCTTTATCACTTAAACTGGATATTTTAAAACAGCATTTTGCGTCCTGTTTTGATCCTAAAAATAATTTGATAACTATTTAATAATATAATTAGGTGAGTCTATTTTGTTCTTTGAGATACTGTCAAATGCAAATATATAGTCTAAAAATAAAGAACTAATAAAGCATTTGTCTTTGGCTAATGACTTAGAGGTGTTGTAAACTAAACTGGCTACACAATTTACAGTTGATTAGTTGTTTTTGTAAATAAAATTAGATAAGATTACTGCTAAGTTATAATGTAAATTATAATTCCTTTAATATTAACTTTCTAGTAATCTTGAGAGATAAAGTGCATTTAATAAGTTGGAAATCTATACCTTTTTTGGGATGAGGTGTTTTCAATATTAAAGTGATTCTAGAGGTTCTCCATAAATTTAAGATAATGGTTTTATTGATAGAATTATATATTATTAAATTGAGTACATTTTTAATTGAAAAATAGCAATGTTTGAGCATCATTATAAACCTTATTTCCATGT
Organism: Cardicola forsteri; assembly: GCA_025895645.1. NCBI lineage: Eukaryota > Metazoa > Platyhelminthes > Trematoda > Strigeidida > Aporocotylidae > Cardicola > Cardicola forsteri. The sequence continues at coordinate 20,737 of JAKXYG010000736.1, read as the reverse complement.
TAATAAATTTATCTAAAATTTAAACTTTATTATAACGTATTTACTAATATGCATTCTTTTTTAGTCTACGTAATTTTTTAGTTTTGACAAAGTATTGTTATTGTGGGTACATAAAGTTATACAAAAGCTTTATCATGAGTTGAGTAGGAAAATCATTTTTCTATCTTTAGTTTTAAAATATTAAAAAATCTCGTAATGAAATAAAAATAAAAACTGGGAAAAATAAAAATAAAGTTAGAAAGAAATTAAACAAAATTAGAAAAGGCAATATGTGTTTATATTTTTATATTTAATAAAAAAACGGAAGGAGTTGTTACAAATGGGACGACAGATTATCCTATGATGCAATTACCTATGGGAGAAATTGCACCAATAAAGACGTGTATAGACTCTAACATTTGTAAATTTAAGCCAATGTCCTTTAGGCAAATCCAGATTATTAACAAAAAAACGTATTATTACGGCTAAATTAAACGTGTTAGCAAACTAAAATAAAATCAACTTGGAGTCTTTTATTTCAGTGAGGGAATATTTTTTATAGTTTTATTCAATTAAAGTGATTTACATTATACAAAATTATGAGAAATTTGGGGAACTTTTCAACTTAATTTAGTCGATAGATGGGAGACGTTACTTAAATGCAATATTCAAGATTAAAGGGCATGTATAATAGACGCTTGTAGCTAGAAAAATATTATATATGAATTACGTTTAAAAAAATTGATAAATCTAAAACACATCTGCGCAGTTTTTGCGTAGCGCGTTGTAAATAAAAAAAAGAGTAAAAATAACTTCTAAATCGTTCATAGAATAGATCGTGATGATGACATCATTACTTGAGCTGAAGGCTCTAAAAGTATTGTTTAAAAGATTCCCAAAACTGATATGTTTACATCCAGAAAAAAATAAAACGAGCGCGTTTTTTAATGACCAGTTAAAAATATTGAAGATGTCTTGTTGTAGTTGTTTAGGGTTAGAACTCCCAATCTTAACATTGTCTGCATACAACAAAATGTTGGATTAAACTTCTGAACGCGAGTCATTAATAAAAATGACAAAAAGTAGTGGAACAAAAACTAACTTCTAAAACGTTTTGAGAAACTCTTAAGGATATTTCAATAAAACTAGATAAATCACTGCTTAACCATATTTTAAAATTTCCTAGATAAAGATAATTCCTTATCCTGTTAAACAGAAGCCCTTCAATGCCAAAGGACTGTAAATCATTTAATAATAAAGTATGGAAAACTTTATTAAAAGTTTTAGCAAAGTCAAAATATATGGCGTTTACAGATGAGCAATGATCTGGTAAGGAGATGCTGCAATAAACCTATTAATTATAAAGTCTAGTATATGGGCCTTAAGTAATTTTTGAAGAACCTTATTGGGGGTAGAAAGGATGATAATAGGTTTGTATTTATATATACACCATATGTAGCCTTTGAGCTAAAAATATAACTTTGACAAGACGTTAGGATACCAAATTAATCTGTACAAACAGTAGTACCGTTATATCAATACTCTCAATTACATAATCAGAAACGTTTGTTATTCTCTAACGTTTGTTAGGTTAATAAAAGTATTGTAGTTAATTTTTTAATATTTTGTACAAATATATAAATAATAGAAAAATGATTACGTCACCAACAATAGAAAATAATAAAAGTTTTATAATCTCACTATTTTATCATTAATTTTCTAATTATTATAAGTAGTATAATAGAAAAAACATAAATGTAAAAATAAAAAATATAACATATTAAAATTTCCGTAATTTGGAAATAATATGTTTTCTTTTGTTTGTAGTAGTAGTAGTAGTAGTAGTAGTAGTAGTAGTAGTAGTAGTAGTAATAGTAGTAGTAGTAATGCTTCTACTATTAATTTAAACAAGAGGTGAATGTAATGTATTGATCAATAATTTGATTTCGCATAACTTAAAAGAAAACACATTAAAATATATTAAAAAGCCTTTTAATATATTGATTTATTGTAAATGTACAAAAAATTAAAAGATACATTAAAAAATTAAATACCTTTTAAGGTTACACACCTCCATTTATTTCATACTATTAATTGAGTCTTTTTAAAGGTTGATTCGTTTTCTATTTAGGTAACATTGAACATTATAAAGATTCAGGTTTCAGGTTGATACACGAGTTAAATAGGAGATAAACTCCTTTTAGTACTCTGTTCAAAGTTATCGGATATAAACAAAAGAATATTAAATAAAATACATAAACCTACAAAGTCAAGTATGCGACCAATTGAATATTAAAAATTTAGGTATTATTTAACAGATTGATTATATGTTTTGTTTGTAATTGCATGAGATGTGCAAAATGTTTATATTTTAGATAGTTCTACACACTAAACGCCTTAATTATATTAGTTCTTAAAAATATATTTACATTTATATTATTTGTGTATAAAGTTTAATCATTTTTTTACTAAAAAACCTGCATCTTTGTTAGGATTAGCAAAACGTGAGCAATAATAAATGTGTTGGCAAATTAAAATTTTAGGAAATGGAAAAATTAATTTTGTGTTTAAATTACACAGTGCTTTTGTATAACATTTTAAACAATGGTTTATCTTAAAATTATTTATATTAAATTTTTCCTAAATAATGGAGTAGTTATTATTTTAATTTAATGAATGGCGTAAAAATATGTTTTATGTAAGCACTTATCAAAAAACGTTTTGTTTAAAATATTGTAATAAAACAGATATTATATATATAATTAAATTAATTTTTTTTTAAATAACATTTTGAATTCAAAATATTTGAACTGTGAATACTACAGATTACTGGTTTATTTTAAACTCAGAAACTTGTGAATACTTTTTACACAAGATAATTTTTGAAACGTAATTTTTTATTTAATAAATATAAAATAATATTTTTTTAAATTAAAAATTAATAAATTACTTTGTTTACTAATTGATAATAAACGCAAAATTGTGTTGAGACATAAATAATTGTTACACAGTCTGAGTGCTTATTTTATAAATGTTATTTGTAATAAAAATGAATGTTAGTTAATACACCATTTTTATTTTATTATTTAAATACTTATATTTGTAACGCGAGAATGGAAAATATTTGTACTAAATATACAACCTTGCTACAAAGTGTTTTTCACAAAAACGTTTGTTAATAAATAATAATTTTCTAAACTTGTGTTCAAGGTTGATTGATTAAAGATGCGAGCCTTTGTCTGGCTTTACTTAATACCAACTTTGTAAAATACAGTTCCCGTGAAACATACAAACAGTAACATACAAATTATAATTAAATATATACAATATTGGTTAAGAAATTTTCTTGTGTATTTAAATTATTAATTTTTTATACAATATATTTTATTATAAAAAAGATATTTAGTCAATATGATATAAATAAAATGTATATATATATTCCAAATAAATCCAAATATGTGATTAACAACGTGAAAATACAATTTTATAATTTTGTTTAAATTTACTTAAATTCACCAATTATTTAATAACTTAATCAATGTAACATTTTCTTAATTATAGAATTAATTTTTAGTAAAACTTAATTTACATTTTACTGTCTCAACAACGTACACAAATTAGAACTTTTAAGAGTATATATTTAACAAAAAATGTATTGTGTGATGAATGTCTATGTTAAAGTATGGAAAAAATTAAGTTTAAATTTAATATTTATTTTTTATCTTAATCATTGATTTTGAATTACAATTTATTTTTGAATCAAAACCTGATTAACTATATTTTTAGAATATTCAGCACTTGTTATTTATTATAGAGATAGTTAACATAAATAATACTTTATCAATATGTATCCGCAAAACATATTTTTTAATCATAATATACAATATCAATCGTTATAGCAATAAAGCACAATACCTACATTTATTAAAACTAAAAACAAATTATTTAAAATATATGAATATATAAAGAAAACGTTACAAACTCTAAATGTCAACAATTTAAGTAACATTCATTGTTTTGTATAACTTCTACAAACCGGTTTGAATTAACGTACCGTTTTAATCCTTTGAAATACATTTTTTTATAACATAAATGTATCATTTTACAAATTGTTAACCTACCTTTTAAAAAAACGGAGCATAACATTAATAACACTTGAATCCGTTGGCGTGCTAAATATGCTTAAGTAATATGAGGAAAGTGAATCAATTTCAATGTGTTAATTTTAACGAAAGACGTATTTTAGCCTCTCTCTCTCTCTCTCTCTATATATATATATATATATATATATATCTTTGAATACGTTTGATTAATAACACTTAAATCTGAGCTATAGTAAATTAAATGAACAAAGATTTGTTTTTTTTGGGTTAACAGTTTTTTTAGTGTAAATATGTCAAGCCTATAGTACATAGTAAGTCATACTGAAAAATACATTACCTGGAAAATTATGTTAAACGTTTTTTAATGCTCTAATACATTTTGCTGTAGTAACATTTTTATAAATTTTTTATTGTTAAAATTGTGCTTAGTATAAATCCATTTTTGTAAATTTAAACAATTGATAGCGTAATAAATATGTAGACAAACCACGTGAGCATCCTATTGTACAAAATATTTATAATATCCATCATAATTGATCGTAAATTACAATGTTTTTGGTAAACTGACTCATTTTGAAAATATAATTTTAATTATAAACTGCATCATAATCTAAAACAATTGTGTATTTACGAACTACGTTCAATACTTATAGTGTAAAAAATTATTTTACAAATATAATCTATGTTAAGTATCTACTTGTATCCTGTGCAACAAAGTGCATTTATGAATACAACAAATAAAAAGTAAGCTTTTATTGTAAACAATTCTCCTGTAATAGCTTTATAAAAATAAAAATTGTTGTATTTATGCAAATACATAATAAATAAAATATTAAATTAAAAGTTTAAAATTTGGTTCCTTAAGATGTAATTTATGTTTAACAAAATAAGTTACATTAAAAATAAACAATTAAAACTTTTAATAATAAATATTTGACAAAAACTATTTTAAATGATGTATATTTGTTTTTAAAAAAATTACAATGTAGAAATATTGTGTGCAATTCTAAATTATTTAATGTATAATAATAATAAATACACTACTACTACTTCTACTGATACTACTAATACTACTAATACTGCTACTACTACTATTACTGTTGCAGCTGCTGCTTTTAATAATAATAATAACGGCAATAAATATAGTAATAATAATAAAAATTCAATTTATGACAATTGACTTGCGAAAATGGAGGCACTGTGATACTTTGTAGCATCCTGCTCTAGTTACTTATCTTAGACATATTTAACTTTTACCAATACATACCTAAGATAATACTTTAACAATACACATCAAGTAAAATTATTCGCAAAAATAATTTTTAATTATAATAGACAACAACATCTATTCTTGGAATAAAGTATAATACCACCATTTATTAAAACTTAAATAAAAAGCATATAAGTCGTTAAAAAAATTAACTTTATTAACTACTACTACTACTACTACTACAATAATAATAACAATAACAGCAATAATAGATTTTGACTTGTAACTTATTGGCATAAAATATTTTGGTGTGCAAACTTGTGTTCAAATTGATTTGTTAAATTATCTATTTTTAAACAACAAGCAACTAGTATCAAATGCAAAATCATCAGGTTTTAAAACTAGAGATTGATTACTAAGATATTGGTGTGTTTACACAAATACATTGCGTCACTAATAACAACAAAATGAAAACATTTTTTTTTTAATTTTAAGCATTTTTTCCAATTGGTTTGTTTGTAAATGAAAAGTGAAAAATAAAAACAAAATGACGCAATATTTATTTAATCCAAGTTTATTATTTTAAATTTATTTATAAGAACATTGTATTATTCATTCGTTTGACTTGCCAACTGCGTCAACTCTATTAATTCGTTATTGTGACTGTGTACGTCGCTGCGTTCGCATTGGATCAGCTGATCCGCAACGTGTTGCTTTCTAATCAACTCGTGCTGTCGATTGAACATAACACACAGTATTGCCACTAAAGTTACATTGCCAATTGCATGATAGGCGAATAGGTTTGCAATTTGACACATTGTCACAATATAATATTCATTCCAATGTTTCATTTCATAAAAAGGCGGATATAAGATAAATCCAATCTACAAATTATTAAAACTAGTTGTTACTTAACATAAATAATTACAATTTTAATCAATTACAAATTTTATTTTAAATTATATTAGTTTTATAATAAATGTAATAAAAGCAATAATATAGCATGTATTATGCATCAATATAACGTGACAATAAACTACTTGACACAGCCATGTTCCTTGCATTTGAAATGCCAAGTTACGGAGTAGGCCAAATACAAGTTGTTCACGAGCAGCCAATTCACACAAAAAACATAAAATGTTACCTATTACAACACCGAGTAATAATCGATGCATGTACAAGTCTAATGGTGATTGATTGTATAAATGTACTACAATTGAAAGCAATTCTAAAATCAAAGCCACAATATTTACTACGTACTCCATATGGCTAAAGTTGAAATGGAATGACAAAACAAAATTATTGTGTGTACAATACAAGAATTTAATTTATATATATATATATATATATATATATATATATATATATATATATATATATATATATATATAATTACCGGAAAAAAGTAAGTATTTAACTAAAACATCTCTAACAACTACAAAGCGTACAAGAGAAACGTCATTTTAATTACATCGTATACAATACTATATAATAATTTTAAAAAACTATAATTATATATACATATACATTGTAAGTATTACAAAATTGTTTAAAATATCACCTGGTGCAAGAACTAATTATTGTAAGGATAAAATAATTAAAATATTTTCAATTTAAAATATTCTTCTTATTATTATTATTATTATTATATTTAACTCAAAAACATTTGTATTTTTAATAAAACAATATTGCTTTTAAAGCACTGGGTCCTGCTTTACAATTTTGAATACAATTCATAAAAGGAAAGATTACATTTTGAATTAAAAAGTTGGAAATTTATAATCTTCATTACTTTTAAAAGGAGACTTTTTATATCCATTACTAAGCGCTAGGTAAACGTATTGATATGAGATGTATAAACATTTAAATTTAACCTTGTTTTTGTTGTAAATTAAACAATAATACAATTTAATAGTTACTTATAATAATAATAATAATAATAATAATAAAACATTCTGCATATTTAATATTCAATATTATTTCAGCTATCATTAAACCCTATTATTAAAATCAAATTTTCATTTTTTGCTGTGATTTTTAAAAATTCAGTTTTTTTTTTTTTACCATTGTTCATTTTATAAAAAGACAATCTGCTAACCTTGCGTTTTCATCCAACTCCTTTTGTAACCGGACTTGAAAATACTATTATTATTGTTATTAATGTTTTTATCTTGCAACAAAAAAGTTTATTATAAACATATTGTTACTAGTTATTTTTATAAAACGTTTTATATGTAGTAACACATATTTTACTAATTCAAATGAACATTTAACAGATATTTAAAACACTCTGTTGTATTTCTATTATATTCCATTTTCTAATTAATAATAAAGTAGAGGTCACACTATTTCGTTGCAGCAAACAATACAAATGTCTCATTCTTTTCAACTTTGCCTTGCAAAAGTTAATTGAAACAATTATTACAAAAACAATTTGTTCTTTCACATAGGCATGAGAATGAAATTAATTTTATTGAAAAGACATGTGAAAATATTAATGAATAATAATAAATATTATTTTTATTATATTATACAAAGCGCTTTTGCTTTAAAAATATGCATTAGGCAATAAAACAACAATCACAGCAAACCAACAACAACAAAGTTTCGTTGGCATTAAAGATTCTGTAAATCGAAGTTTGAGCTTTCTTTCGGCTTTCACTCAACTCTGTTATCTGTGTAACTTTGTCATCTAGAAACATGCAATCACTTCTTTGCCGTTGTTTGCCGAAATGGTATCCTCCTGTATTGTTTTTGTAGCAGTATAAATGTGTTACAGAGACCAGGTTCTTACCTTGTGCGCTCACACCCTCCTCTTTTATCCAAGCTTGGGACTGACTAGATTGAATCATTTCTGATCCAAACTAGGCGGAGTTAATAAATAATAATTTTTTAATTATTGTTATTTTGTGGCATTGCAATCTATATGTAGATAAGTTGATTTACTTTAATTTTGTTTACACAGTGTTTACAACTCAACACATAAATACAAATATATTTGATTGTAACCCGGAGCACTAACTGTGGTAAGCTCTATTGCATGTTCACTTGCTAAAAATGTATCCACATTAAATATTTACATAAAACTGAACAATAATAATAATAATGTTAATAATATTAATAATATTATTGCTATTGCTATCATTATTATTTGTGTTGTAAGTTTATGATTAATTGTAAAACTGTGGTTATCTGCTAAATGTACTTTTAGTAAAATTTAAAACTTAATGTAATAATAATTAATATTAATAATAATAATAGTACAAATAGTAACAAGATATAAACAAAATAGGAATAAACAAACAACGTCTAAAATTGACTAAATACCCACAACTTTGATTCGGTCGAATGGTAAGAAAACCACAATTCAGTTAAGCCGGTTATAAAAAAATACCAATATATGGTAATTTGATGTATCATGCTGGCATTGTTCCATTCAAAAGATATCCACTTGACATTGCACAGCATACCAATAACACATAATGTACATTTTAATTTTAACATTAAAGAATTTTGAATGTTCGGCAAAATAATTATGTTTGAATACAATGGTTCATTTTTTTCCAATTTTAAAAGTAAATGCTTGTAGTAAAAGCGAATGTGATTTATTGAATAGTACAATCCATAGAAAAAAATATTAGGCCAGGATATGTGTAAGCCAAAAACGAAGTCATTACTTTTTGGTCGAAATTAGAAAAATAGTGTACATGTGCATACGATTTTATACTACATGCAAGATAATTTTTTATGTTATTGAAATCTGAACCAAGTTTGGTATGTTGTATAGTTTGCACTAATAGTGAATGGATAATGATTTGTACACATTAAAAAGAACAAAGTGTATTATGTTTCACTATACAATACCATGCATGTGTTATTTTGCAAAATTAACTATATATATATATATATATATATACATTATTTCTATTTTTTTATTCCTTTGAATGTTTTGTGGAAAACATCTTTTAGCAGTGGATATTTTTAGCGAAGCCGAACGTAGGCCCAAATTTAGTGCCGGTGGTGAGATTCGAACCTATTCTCACCTGGTTCAAAATCGAGGTAACTCCAGCACTAAATGTTTATATATATATATATATATATATATATATATATATATACATATGATATAAAAAAACACAATTTTAATTATAAAATATACAATATTATATAATAACTAAAATACAAGTATATTCTTTATAGACACATTAGGCAATGTATGTCATTCCAATTAATTTTTTTAAATATTTTCGTTTGAAAAACAAATTAATGTATGTTTTTAAAATAACATTTTTTTACACATTATAAAGATTTGATTGATGCGTTACATTTTTTTATAAATATACAACTTTGATATATACGCTGGTAATGCAATGCCTAAACTTTAACTTTTTTTTGTTAAAATTTATTAAATATTAAAGTAAGTAATTTATTTACAAAAATAATTATTAAAAAATATTTTTTAATTTTATATTCCTTTTATTTTTAAAAATAATAATTTTTAAAATAAAATAACTGCTCATATATATATATATATATACAAATTTGCACTGTATTTTTAAATAATTAATAATTAATTTATTTTAAAAGTATTTTAATATAAACAATTTTAAAACAATTTTTTTCCAAAACATAAAATTATTTTTAACAATTTAAGCACAAGGTCGATTATTGTTATCCTTGTCAAAATTTGTAATTTTGATAAAAAAGGCTTCTTATTTCCGCACACTTAATACTTTTGGTTAAAGCAGCTCAGCGTCGTTTTTTGTTTTCCCATGATTATGAATTAAATCAAAGTTTTTAAAAAAGAGGCACAAAAATTAAAACAATTACCAAATGCATGAAAATAGATGTTTCAACTGTATACAACATTTTGAACAATAGAACAAGCCCCAGATCGCCCACAGTTGGAAGAAAACGTTCAACAAGCAAACAAGATGATCAGTTTATAATTATGAGGCTTAAATAACACCGAACAATTAATGTAAAACAAATAAAAAGTTAATACCTAGAAGATTTTTCTTATTCAATTGTAAGAAGGAGAATAAAATCTAAAGGTTTTATTTTTATAACGGCTGTTAAGATATCTCCAATCAGTCATGCTCATAGATTAGAAAATTAGAAAATTAATAATGTTGTATAAATTGTACATCGATAGATTCCAACCCAAAACGGCTGGCTGAAGTTGAAGGAAAGCGTGGATATCACCTACATTACTGACATTATTAAGTTTATTACCTTTATTTTGTATTTTAGTAGATAAAACTATTTTTTAAAACCAATTATCTGTGCTTGTTTTTAAGTTTTCATAATAGTGGTACTGTGCTTTATAGCTAAAACAAATGTTATTGTGTATTATATTAAGATTTTTTTGCGAATAATATTAAATGTATAAATATTAGTAAAGTATTATTTAAGGTACTTATTAATAAGCGTTAGATATGTTTAAAATAAGTAACAAGTGCTACATATATTTCAATATCATAGTAGGTTAACATTGGAGTCACTTTTGTCACTATCTGTATATATTGTAGCTAATAAAAAATTTAAGTAAAATATTAAGTGACTCATAAGATTGAAGAAAAATAACCAACATAAAATATAACGTTCAATATTTAAAAAAATGCAAAACTTATCCAATTGTTAGGAATACTAAATTGTGCTTATTTATAATTTACTACAAAATATTAAATAAATGTGATAGCTTCTGTTTGTAATCACTTGGTATGCTTTTAGTTAAAATATTGATATAGTGTTATATAATTCAAAGTTTAATAAAAAGATTGATTTAGACAAATATTAAAAAAAATTAAATATACTTATACTTGTTTTGATTTATTATACAAAAATAATAAACATTATTAATATTAAAACTATTAAATTGCAATTTTTACAAATATAATTATTTTTATTATAGTCTATATATTATTTTTTTATTTTATTTTTATTTTATGTTTGCTACTTTAAATGTTTTGACAAGAAACATCTTTCAGCAGTAGATATTTTAGTAAAGCCAAACGTGGGCCTGCATTTTAGTACCGGCGATGGAATTCGAACCCATGCCCACCGAGGTCCGAATTTGAGGGCTGTATCGCTGTACCATCCTGGAACATAATATATAATGTTCAACTTAAGATTTTTATGTAAAAAATAATAATAAATACAATTAAAATTAATTTTGTAACATCACACAAATTATTGTTGTTACTTATTTGTGTCTACTTCTTTAAACGTTTGATGGAAAACATTTTTGAGCAGTGGACATTTTAGGGTAGCCGAACGTGTGTCGCATTTTAGTGCCTGTGGTATACTTCAAAGCCATGCCCACCCAGATCCAAATCGAACAATTTACCGTTAGACCACCCCGACACCATTACATTTTAGCCTAAAAAATATTGTTAAATTTTACTCTAAAACTACCACTGCTTAAATTAATTAATATAATTTTCTAAATAAGGGTTATTTAATACTCTTTTTAAAACCAATATAATAAATGACGCATATATATTATTTTTTAACTGTAAAAGTTTAGTTTTTTACAAAATCTTTTATACACTGTAACTTTTCTGTGATTAAAAAGTCAAAATATATGATTTTTTCTGCTCCTTGCTAGCAAATAGCTAGATTTGTGTTAATTATATTCCGAAATAAAAAATTTTTTTTAATTATTTAAGTGACACGATAAATTTGTTTAACAAACAAAGTACGCAAAATGTTATTAAAAATAGTATTGCAATTTAAAAATCAATTTAACAAGATGTACGCAATTTTTAATTAAAATTTTTATGCAAATATTAATTTTAACTTAAATTTAACAAGATATCAACATTTTTAAGTAAAACCTATTACAATAGTTTCAAATTAGATTAGAAGTTAAAATCGGATTTTGAATTAGAATATATATATATATATATATATATATATATATATATATATATATATATTTATTGAAAAATGAATGTAAAAAATAAATACATACTACATTTTTTAATATAAATTATTTTTTTAAATTAAACTTTTTGTGATGAACTAACAACAAACATAAATTTAGAGTATTAAAAAATATATTTAAATAATAATTTCAAGCATATAAACTAATAATTAATTATTTATTATCAATATGCTTAAAATCCATTTTGTAATTCCGTTTTTATAAAAGTAACTTTTAAAATATTCTTTTTCATTTTTAATTAAATATTTCTAAGTGTATTCACTTAGAAGTAGAGCAACTATTGATCAATTTTAATAATTTTAATACGTAACGAAAAAAACAATAGGACAAACAAATTAATTTAGAATTGATTATCCTATAAATTATAGCGAGAATTGTTGGTATGGCTGTATTTTTTATTAATGTTAAATACATGAATAATATTTTTGTATAATTTTGTAAATTATTGTAAAATAACACAAATTAACCAATTAATTTTTAAAGTGTCGTAATCTATGTTTTAGGTTTTACAAATTTACTGTAACAACAAATTAGCAACTTTATTCAGCGTAAAATATAAAACATTCAAATCATTGACCGTTATATTGAATAAGAAACTACTCTATTTCTTTGAATATTTATCTAGTTTAACTCAAACGAGAATAGACGCAGTTACATTCAATAATTTATATTAGATGCATTAGATCCATTACAAAACTTGCAGTCGTCACTTTGGAACGAAGGAATTAAAGCTTATTTAAAATAATTGTTAATTTTATTATAAAATTATATTTTAAACCTTAAAAGAATAAATTTTTATGTTTGACATTATTACTTTTTATTATTGACAGGGTAACTACGAATTCATATTTGTTTCACAAATATCAAAAAATTATTTAAGTAAAATTAACTTGGACAATTTAAAGTTGTAGTAGATTAATTTTAAATTATTCAAAAAGTATCTCCAATAAGGTAATTATTATTTATATAAATATTGGGTAATATTATCGGTTAGTGGTCTACATAAAGTGTATCATATTAATTAATTAATTAATTATTAAACCTTTTATTCTAGAAAATAATACATAAGCAATAATGTTGTTTAATGTAAGTACATGTTATCCTAAAGTTTTCATTTAACCTTACGGATTATTTTTATTAAATTTAGGTCTTTCTGATTAAAATATAGATAAAACCTGCGTTAATTGGTACAATGTTACAGTATTATAAATTTTTAGTGAAACAATTTCAGACTCCAAGTAGACAAAATCGCTATTACAAATACATGTTTTTAATTGCTCTTAATTTTATGCAATTAACAAAAACATTCTATGCCAAATATTTTTCACTATGTTCCCGAAATGTAGTACAATGGTGTAAAAATATTAATAAATTTTTATTAAAAACTGCCCTTTATTTAAATTTTAGTTTAATAATAAGAGCTTACCTTTTGGAATTACAGTAATCCTGAGGATTTCGGTGATGCTTATAAAGTCTCGATTTCTAATAATAATTATATTCCTGACTGTGTGTCCTTCACTTGGTGATCCTGGATTAGGTACCAACAGGTATTTAGACTAATAACAGCTGGAACCGAGTGCACAGCGTTATAACTGTGCTTTTGCTGGACTTCCGTCCAGTAATAAGTGCTAATATGCACCCAAAATAATTAAACGGAATGCCAAGGTAACTATTTACTGTATGTAACCAGTTAGGCTTGTAAATCCATAAACCCGGTATCAACCTTGTAAAAGGTTGTCTTAAAAATTTCTGTAAATACTGGCGTTGTCGCAAAATAGCGGTCTTCTAGCCAAGAATGTTCATTTATCCCTCCAAGTTCAATTTGCATTAAACAACCTTTTTGTATAGGAATTCAAAAACTTATTGAAAATTGGAATTAATAAAGAAGTGGCCATGTCACCAACTTATGATATGTTAGATATGCAAAAGAACTAAAAAATTGGATAACAGGTTTACCAACATTAATAATCGCTTTTAATTCTGCATAATATTTTCGTATTTGTAACTCTTAATATGTAATCGAACAACACCATGTTAGGTTGTTATATTTACATCATTTGTGACGTATTACTAAATAAACCTATACAAATTGTAATGTCTAAAGCAATTAATTTACCATCATAGTTTATGCTTCGCCAATAGTGTATACTAAAGGTTCAACTTCTATACAGATTTTGCAAAAGCAATTAGAACTATCCATTGACTACTTTACCTTATAAAACTACGTTTTTTAGGGTTTCTTTAACAATACCATTGTGCAGAATGTAGGTTGTTAGTACAACACCTAAACCGTTTTCCGTTTTCAATCAGACTACAAGCCGGTTACAACAAATTAACATTTTTTATTAGCTCAATATTTTTTATTTAATTTTAGTATGCGGTTAAAAAGTTTTAAATACGGTGTTTTAAATTATTTAAAATTGTTAATGTTTGCAGTATTAATTAAACGATAATAATTATTTTAAATAACAAATGAATAAAACTCTGTTTATATTTCACAAATTGGTTCACAAGTAATGTTGTTTACAAATAAAGGTATAAGAATCATTTGTTGTTTAAATATTGAAACTAACAAAACTATAAAGATAAACATTGAAAAATCTATTGTGGAATATATATATATGGTGCACATCAAACTACAAAAAAATTATTATTTTAGCTTTTCGAAAATTATTTTAATGTATTATTAAAGAGTAGACAATTTGGTAATTAAAACAGTTCAGAATTGAATGTGAATTACTACATTCTTTTTAAACTGTGACAAGTAAATTATTTAGTTAATTAATAAATTTTACTCTTCCTAAAAGCAGCACGCAATAATAATACTATAGGTTGCATTCCTCAAACATTATTTTAAATAATAATGCGATACAAACAATGTTTATAATCTACCAATAAAACACAAAAATAATTCAACATTAACCAATGAAACAAGTTAGGTTTCAAATTAAGGACACCGTATAAGAATTTAAACCAATAAAATTGGTTTAATTTTATTAATCATTCCATATTTTAATGTAAACATTTTAGAAATATTGTTGTCGCATTAATAGATTTGTAACCAAACTGATGGGGACTTTTCTTGGTCATTTACTACCGTCAGTGTTTTTATTTGGATTTGCCATAAATTACCTTATACATCACATAAGACTGTATTATAAACATTTGTATTCGAAGCTCAATACAAATCATCAAATTGAAGGAAAATGCATAAACAAAATACTTGCTCCAGACATAAAAATACCATATGATTCAATTTTTAAATCTGTTTTAACTCTTGTTGGTATTATCGGTGAAATATATACAGGATTCGATAATAAATGGAAGTTTTCTGCAGTTGGAAATTTGCAGCACGTAGTAATGTACTTCTTTTTCGGACTTAGTGGAATTGTCGAACTGTATATTTTTTACAAGAAGCCTCAATTTGAGTAATTAAATTATTTATCATTATTATTGTTAATAATATTATTAATATTATTAATAACTAAAGTAATAATAATAATAATAATAATAATAGTAATAATAATTTGTTGAAACATTTTTATTGTAACCAATGTAATATAGTCTTAATTAAATTAAAGGCATGTAGATTTTTCTAATACACTGTTTGATGGTTTACTATAATCTAATGCAAAAGCAAATAATCCTATTTTTAATAATTTGGACAAATATAAAACAAGTAAATTATTTGTTTAGAGATTTTATGTATATACATATGAAGTAATCATCCATTCAATTTGAAAAAACATAGTCATAATTAATGGTGACATGTCAAAGTGTTAAGGAAAATGTAACAGAACACCCAAGATATATATAGTCAAACAGAAGATAATAAAAATTACCAATTTTATTACAATAATATCAACTTTTTCATTAAATATTTAACTAATTGTTTTAGACAAATGGAGTACGTAATGGTTATTGCAGCATTGATAGCTGAATTAATGTTGTTCCTTTTTCATTTGCATGGTCGATCGCCGGTAGACGTGTACGTCCACATGCTACTGATTGGAGTCATTATAATGTGCATTGTATTCTTGTTGTGTGAACTGGTGGCTCCTGATAAACTCGTATTTGGTCTTTTACGCTGTTGGATGTTTCTAATGCAAGGAACGTGGTTCTTAGAAGTAAATTATTATTAATATAATAATGATTAAAATAGATTCTTATTTTCTTTTTTCTTCTATTATTATTATTATTATTATTATTATTTTACTTTACGTTTTGCATTTTAATAAATGCATGTAAAAATTAATTCTTTACTTGTAAATTTAAAGTGAATGATTAAAGACTTATAAATATGCCATTCTGTCATTTCCACTTATTGCAAAACGATTTGTTAATCATCTTATCGGCAATGCAATTTTGATGGTGCTTGTTTGCATATTATTCAATATAAAATATGGTCTAATAAGTAAGGAAAATGCACAAAGTCAATTGAATAATATCAGGCACAATTGTAGCAATGATTTGAATGCAAATGAACAAATAGTGCCATTATTGGATAGTTCAAATAACATGTAAATGACAATTGTGCTAACGGGTACATCTAGTGATATTATCAACTCGTGAACAAATTGTATTGTGTTGAAAGTACACATAATTATGTTTATTGCACCACTTTTAATGATTTACTACTAACATTTTTGTAAACAATGGGTTAAAATATATTTTTGTTCAAGGTCATGCTTAAAACAATGTGTGTTCTGTTTAACAAATAGCATTATTTAGAATAAAGAATGTAATAATTATTGATTGGTTTTTGGCGCTTGGATATTTGGAAAAACATGTTTTAAGAAAAACGTTTGAAAAGTAATCGCTTTTGGTACAATTTAAACTATTTTGTATTTGTAAATGACTGGAAGTTACTTGTAACTCCTATTAGGTCCAATAATCTACTTAAACATTTCAAAATGTAGTTTAAATATCGACTTTATTAAATTTAAATAATTTAATTGGAATTTGGATTTTTGTGTTTACATTTATAGTATTAATAATGTTTAAACAGTGTCATTTTGTCTGTACGTTGAATAATAATCATTAAATTACTCAAAGAATTACTAAATAAACATTTAGATTATGAGTATTTGCTGTAATATATTAACTGGTGCGAAATCAAAAACAGAGTAAAAGTATTAACATAAAATATAACGTCAAATATTAATAAAATACGGATCATATGCAATCTATTATCCTTATTTAGTAATACATTATTTAACTGTTATGTACTAAACCGAATTCTGTTGCCTTCTTTCTGTTGGTTAAATAAGTAAATTCGTTTAAACTATATCTTTTAGTATATAAAACAAGTTTATTCTAATATTTTTAAAATTCTATAGCGATTTTGTGATTATCCGTAGTAGTTCTTATACGTTTTCTTTCAATATTATTACAATTTTGACTAATTTTTTTTGGTAAAAAACCTTTATTTTGTCATTCTTTTATAATATAATGTTTATTTTCATTAAGATAATAATAATTTCTATTAACATTGTTCATTTTACAAACAACGCAAATAAATAACAAAATGAGCGGATAGGTGGAATCTCAAAGTTAAACCCAAATAATAGCAGACGTAAACTGTGAGATGAATTTATTTTTATATTCTCTTTAGTCACAAACATATAAGGAATCAGTATATTTATTCATAAAAATATATTATGTAATATGATGTAATTAACTTACTATTAATAACTACACAGAAATACACATACGCAACATGGCTATGTTAAATCCACGCTAACCTTAATGAAATTATAAATTGTTTTGTGCACAAAAAGTGGGTTTTAATGTGTGAATGTAAACAGATTTAAGTGTTTTGTACAAATATATTTGATTAACGTTGGTAACATACTATTTTGGGTATGTATTAGTAAGAATAAGTTATATCTAAAATAGTTAACAAGTCCTAAATTCACTAAAGTATTAATGCGGCTCAAATTTTAATTCAATTTTGTAAACTATTGTAAAATTATCCAAATTATTAAATATTAAATTATAAATACGCATATGTATATATACATATCTATTACTTTAATAACGTCAACTGTGTATATTAGTTTAATCAAATTTTTAATTTTATATTTACCGAGCTAACACAGAACATTAATACTTATGAAATGTTTTTTTTTACACTTATGTAAACAGATGACAATTAAAAAATGTATAAATTATGTCATTATTTATATATTTTACATAACTACTGTAAACTCACAAGGTCAATTTGGATTCTATTTTGTAAATTATTGTCAAATGACCCAAATTGACAAATCACTTTATAAAACGTCGTAGTCTAATTTTGAGGTTTTACAAAACTACTTTAAACTCACAGAGTTAATCACAAATTAGCAAAACTATTTAATGTTATACTATAGACCATTCAAATCATTACCAGTTAGTAGTATTAAAACCTAATCTCGTTTTTTGAATATTTATCTGGTTAAAGTCAAACGAGTATTGCCACAACTACGATCAATAATTAACGTCGAATTAAAATTGTTCTAACATGTACTGCCCTACAAATAATAGAATGGGAAAGTGTTTAAACGTCCATTTAGCACAATGAAAAGGGTTTTCCAGACAGCAAATTAAGTTAATTATAGACATTTTTATGTTCGCATTTTTAGAGTGATATATTAAAAATGTCAGTCTAGTCCATATATAAATACACTTATTTAATTTATCCACAAGCGGTGTTTATTAATACATTTTAGTCAAGTTGTAGTCATTCACAAGCGGTGTACAGTTTTTTATTAATGTTTGGATTTATTTACATTGCATGTCTTCTTACTCATACGTCAACTCATGCACTGTCAGGTGTCCTGTCAAATCTTTAGCCACTGAGCTACGGATGATTTAAACAGATATTATAACTTGTTAATATTATTACTTATAATAAATCTAATTATGCTGTTTTCTTTAAATGTAATAATTTCGATTAAATAGGCATGCTAACAATTACTTAATTATATAATTACTAATTGTACTTTTTAACATTCCTATTCTCTCATTACTGACTTGAAAACAAAATAAATGGTGTTGAACTAGTATACAAGGAACAATAATAATGGCAATAACAAGCATTTTAATTATTTATTTGTTATTTTACAATTAAAAACAAAATTGTTTACACAAAAAGAACTTGTAAGAAATTTCAAATTCTTATTCGCTTAATTTTTTCTATTGATTTACGTCTTCGATTTTAAAAAGATATTGTTATTTACTACAATCATTTACTAATAAAATTGTGCATATATATATGTATATATATATATATATATATATATATATATAATATAAAACCCTTTCGCTTTAAAATAAGCATGGGGTAATAAGATAACAATTACGGCAAAACAAAAACAACAACAACAAAGTTTCGTTAGCATTAAAGATTCTATAAATCGAAGATTGAGCTTCCTCTCGGCTTTTACTCAACTCTGTCATCTGTGTAACTCTGGCATCCAGATACGTGCGATCACTTTTTTGCCGTTGTTTGCCTGAATAGCCTACTCTTGTATTGTTTCCGCAGTAGTATATTTTTTTACAGAAGTCAGGTTGCTAACCTTGGGCGCTCAAACCCTCTTCCTTTGTCCAGGCTTGGGACTAGTTAAATTAAATCATTACTGGTCCAAACTAGAAAGGGTTACAATGACAACTACATACATAAAAATATTGTTTGTATGCATCGATTATTACATCATGGAGACGTGAAAACAAACAGCCAACATTTATTTATCTACATAATAAGGTTAGTTGTGTATTTGAATTAAACCAACTTCAATTCTATACATACCACACCAATACAGACTATTACTACTTATGCATTTTTTATTTACACAATGTAAATTGTGACCTGCACGTATGTAGATAGATTACAATAGAAAACGTATAATTTATGCAATTATTTATATTACTATATTGTATAATTTGCATGTTTCTCAAAATTTCCAAACGTTGAACACAACTAAATCACAATAGAAAGAGCCAATTAAAAATTAGTGCATAACTTTAATTTTTGTTTAAAGATAGTTGGTTGTAGTTTAATCAAAAACTAAAAATCAATAAAAACGGTTGTTACTGGTAACATTAAACGTAGTCAAAGATATATATATATATATATTGATTGATAATAAATTAATTAATTTAACAACAGAATTTAAATGCACACCCAACAATACACTTTACTTAAATATAAATAATATTTTTTTGTTTAAATGAAATTTTATTATATGAAAATTTATCTCTTTTAGTTTAATTTAAAAAATGACAAACAAAACCGATTTCCAAGGACTA
The DNA here is from genome assembly GCA_025895645.1 of Cardicola forsteri. NCBI lineage: Eukaryota > Metazoa > Platyhelminthes > Trematoda > Strigeidida > Aporocotylidae > Cardicola > Cardicola forsteri. The sequence continues at coordinate 204 of JAKXYG010000736.1, read as the reverse complement.
ATTAAATTAATTGTAATAATTTTTAAGCAAATAAAATTTTGCAATCTTAAACATTAATTTATACCAAACCTAATTAATGCTATCGATTGGCTCCTCTATTATCTACTATTATAAGTAAATCGGTTGTGAATTGTAAAGTAGCTAATACTTGGCCAATCTCACAAATCATACCTATTACCAAAGTTTCTGTTCCATCAACGAATC
>JAKXYG010001460.1:0-10841 GCA_025895645.1 Cardicola forsteri | reverse complement strand
TTAAATGTTTTTGCATGCTTTTTAAGTTACATGACGCCGCACAACCATTTTATGTTTTATAGATGAACATGGTTTTTTAATTAAAATGCACATACAATGTTTATGTTATTTTATTAAGAAAAATACATTTTGACCACACCTACATGATCTGTCGCTTACTAAAAGTTTTTTTACTTTTATTAACAAAAAGCAGCTGCAACTTTTATTAAATTTACTCAATTTTTAATGCCAATTTCTACATAATTGTTTATAGTAGTTGCACTCTTTAATATAATTTTTAAATAATACATGTCGTATTGTAGAGAAAACAAAAAAACGTTTTTACTTTGCAAGACCATTTTTGGTTAACGCACACTGTCTTAATTATTTTAAACAAATTAGTCATTTAGAGTTGTTAATTAACGCATTAGTCAAGGTTGTTGCAATTGCTTTAAGTCAATTTTTTTACTACAATTAACAATTTTACTGTATATCTTAGTTACACATTATTAAAAAGACGCTAAATTTAATTTTTTTTAATTATATGACACTAATTTGCAACTTTAACAAATTTAAACATGTTAAAAACTCCTCACTTTATGTTTTAACATAGTAACTAGAAAAACTAGATCTTCGCTGACTGGTAAACTACGTAAATTTATATTTAATCGTTTTAGATTTTAAAGCCTCTAAAAGGCTCAAAATAAAATTGGATATTTTAAAATAAACATGTTGGTAAAGGAAAATATTAAAAATGTCAAATGTATTATTACCCAGTTAAGCATATTCCAAAACTAAATGCAAAGTTTGCACACGTGCACATAAACATTGTAAAATAGTTACCAATTTATAAAATATTGCGATACAGTTTATGAGGTAATCCGTTCCTTATGCAATACCCGATATTGTTGCGCAAACAATTACCAAATAAGTTGCACATAAATAGATTAACAACTTTAAAGTAATAATTACTCTAATAAAATTAAGGCAGTTTTTTTACATTTTTCCATCTTGCGGAGTTTATAAGCATCAATTGCATTTGCACGACACCAAATGTCTTCCAAGCCAAAAGTATAGTAAACAAATTATATAAACTAATTAAAACCGTTTTAATGACAAAATGCACTTTTTGAAGTTGTTAAGAGGCTTTACCGATAATTGTGCTATCTATTTGTTTAGCTGTAAAATAAGATATTTGTTATATTTTGCTGAATTGGTTTACAAAACAATTTTACGCCAATCAAAATACATAATAAATTAGTTACTTATACTTTTTAAAAACAAATAACTATAGTAATCAACTTGGTAATAATGTGCAAAACCTATATTGTACAGAACTTCGGGGCAATTCATCAGTCTTCTAACTGTTTTTCTAAAAAATCATTTTTTTTGGTTATTAACTCCATAATACAATGGTTTATTTAATTTTACAAAAACTACAATTTTTGGCCAATTAAATATTTTTTCTAACATATGTCGATTTGCCTAAACACACAACCTGCATTAAAAGGCCAGTAAATTGGTCATTGTACCTTGCAGAATTTTTTTAAAAATAAATTATTATTAATATTATTTATTTATGTGTTTAAGATAATGACGGTACGTTTGTGAACTTAAATATTTAAAATTTTTTATAGATATCTTTAGGATAGGTTATTTGTAGCGTTACTATTATTTACAAAATATAATTTTATAAATTTTATTTTAACATGTTACTGTTTTAATATATACAATTATTATTATTATTAAACTTTAATATTTTACAATAAAACAATTTGCGTAAAATGCATTTTATTATTAATATAAAAAAGTAGTAGTACAAACAATGTAATTAATACAAAATAAAATGTTATATGTTAATAAATATAAATATAATAAATATAGTATAAATGTTATTTTTTTTTAATATTTAAAATTTACTATACATAAAATGAGTCATTATACTGTAAAATATTTAAATTAATTTAAATAAATGCGTAAGTAAAACAATTCCTATTTTTATAAGTTTCTTAGTGCCGTTGTACGCATGTGTCAACATTACAATTTTTTCAGCCTATTTATTTTTTTGTTTAACATATGTCGATTTGCTTAAACGCACGACTTGTTTTAAAAAACAAATGCATTAATTTTTGAACCTTGAAACATTTTTTTAAATTATATCAACATTGTTATTACTAATTACTTTTGTGTTTAAAGTTATTACGGTACGTTTGTGTACTTATATATTAAAGACTACCTTATGGTCATTGTTTAAAAAACGCTACTTGTAGCGTTACTATTACTTAACAAATGTTATTATATAAATCTTATTTTTACATGTTTATGTTTTAATATATACAATTCCCATTTTGTGTCAATATTATATTTATTGTATTACTGCACCAAAAAGGGCGGTATATTTTATTTGTGTGGTTGGAAATTATTAAGTGGTTTGGGTGACCGTATGTGTTTGTTATTGTAATGCATAATTTTAAAATTTTTATTTGTAATACATTAAGTAATAACGTTTGTGTTTTAGTATAATAATAATAAATATTTAATAATTTATGTTTTTATATTTATTAAATTATTTAAATTAATGTCTTTTTAAATACGTATTTATTATGTTTTGTTTTTAAATAAATACCAAATTAAGAAATAATGTTATTTTGTAGATTATAATTTGTAATTAAATACATTATTTATTTACTGAATTAGCACAAACCTAGCAACGGGAAAATATTAAAAATACTATTATTAATACATATTAAGTAAACTGACAAAAAGGTTTTTATATTGTTAAGGTGGTATATTTACTAGACGTTTTTAAAATGTTAATATGTAAAAATTGTTAGTTGCAAAATTACCCAAATAAGAAACATAAAATAATAAAACAAAATTAAAAATTTATAAATTATAACAATGTATTGTTATAAACTATACGTAAGCATAAACAATCAATGTTACATAACGTAAATTCTGTATTACAATGTATATATATATAATAACAATTTTTTTTATTTAATATTTTTTTACAATTAATACTTTAAATTTAAAAAAATATAGTTTTTTAGAAAACATTTTTGTACTATTGTTAAACTGTTTTGCTTAACAATTAACATGATAAAATTAAAAACCTACATAAGCTATTTGTATATAATAAATTTTAACAATAATTAATTTTAATGTATTATTATACAAATAAAAAGCATATAAAAAAAAACATTATTTAAGAATGTTATTAAAAAAATTAGTTTAAGAAACAATATATTTTATTTAAAAAATATTATATAATTAATTGTATGTAATAAAAACATTCAATATAAGGCATTTTTTAATTATTCAAGAAAAACTAACAATTGTTTAGATTGTAATAAGTAGTAACAACATTTTTATATAACAATTTGTGTTTAAAAAATAATAAAATGCGTTTATATAAAATAATAAAATTACTGCATACATAAACAATAATATAGTACTATAACATAGTATAGTAATAGTATAATATAATAGTAACAAAACAAACGGCTATTTAAAAAAATATTTTAATCCAAACAAATATAAATAATAAAAAAACAATGTTTAATGTTTTTAAATGAACACTTTAAAAGAAATTAAATTATTTATTATTTATGTTTAATTTTGAAATTTCAGTTTTATTTATCGTGTTATTAAATAAATAAAAAATACACGATTGTGCCAATTTTTCGCAAGTTTACACAAAATTAATTTTTTAACAATATATCGGATTATAATTAATTAAATCTCGCAAAAATATAACACTGTTAAAAAACGTATAACATTAATAACGTTAATACATTTAGTTTCGGTTGTTATAAATAACATGTATCTATACAATGTTACGTTTTAGTGTAATATTAAGTATAATAAACCTATCAAATAAAAAACATATTTTATAAACAAATAGTAAAAATTGCATACGTTATAAAAATAATATTTATTAAAAAGTTATGCACACTTACATTGGTATTACTACTGTTATTAGGACAATAACCTATGCTATATGTCCAACAGGTGAATTCTTTTATTTAAATTTATTATTCTTAATTATAAAATATAACACTATTTTTTAACAATATAAAAATTGGATTTGTGCAAATTTTAACACCAAATATATTTTTAAAACAACATACTCTTATTTTGATAAACCCGAAAAAAACTTAAAATTAAGGTATATAATATTAAAAAATAAAAACATAATGTAATAAACAATTTAGAAATGTAGTTATTAAATTTTAATTTAGAATTATTAAATTGTTTTCATTTGACTAATCAAATGTTTGGTGAATAATTCTTTGTTCATTTGGGTTATTGATTTTTAGAGAAAATAATATTTATAGTAATAAACCAAATTTATTATATAAAAAAATTGTTTTTTACTACCAAACAGTAAATTAGTATTTTTTTAAATTGAAACATAATGCAAAAAAACAAATAAAAGAAATAATAATAAAAAACTTATAAATTTTTGATTATTTTACAATTACAAATTAATTTTTTTTATTATTAAAATAATTCATAAAAAAAAAATTAAGTTAAAAGCACATAATAATTTTTATACATTACATTATTTAATATTTAAAAATTAGCTACATTACACTACATTAAGTGTTTTTCAAATAAAAAGTTAATAAAATTTTATAAGTATAGTACACTTTTTATAAAAGCTTAAAACAATTATATATATATATATACATAGAATGTTAAAAAAAAATTGGCACAACAATTATTAAAAATTGTTCAAAAAAAATTTTTTTAGTACAATATATAAACATAAGTTATAAAAATTTACTTATTAATACTTAGTTAAAAATGTTATTTGTAGCAGTAATAATTTTATGTTTAATGCATTCAGGTAGGTTTATGTTTTAAATAATGTTTAAAATAAAATTTAATTATACATGTAACGTTAAACAAAAAAAATACATAATACATTTAAAATCTATACATGAATAATTATTGGCTTAAAATAGCTTTTAGCACAACATTTCGTATATATATATATATTTCTATTTTGTTAAACGTCTAAAATTAACAGTATCTTGCAATTTAAAAAAAATAATAATGTATCTGGTAATTGTTTATTTGTACTGTATCAATATGTTTAGTTAGAATGTATCACAAGTGTGTAGGCGCAGATTTAGATAAAACTGTTTTGAAAAATTTATGTTTATTTTAATTACTCGACAATATGTTTTAAAATTAAACTCATTTAAAAACTATTTTTTCTAATAATTTAAAAATCCGTTAATAATATAAAAAAGCATACATCAAAATCTCATGTGGCATTATTTTAGGCGGTTAATAAAACTTAATAAAAAGGTTTGTTCCATTTAATTTAGTAAATGTTCTGGAGTAGTTGCAACTTTGTTTTCTTGTAATTTTAAACGATGTTTAGACAATATGTATGTATTTTGTACAAACCAGTGTTCTGGGCAATTTGCATTAAATAGTGGCAAATTAATATAAACTGGTAATTATAAGATTTCATTAACAAATTGTCCTTACGTTTTGTGTTACTTTTATATATTGTTAATGAAAATAATTAATACAATAATACTAAAACTTTTTTTACTATTTTAAATGTTTTTTTAACATATTATTGTATTGCTGTAATATAATACTAGACATTCAAAAAATGTATTGTCGCAAGATGTTATATTGCTCACCCAAAATTTTTTTTGGTTTATCAAAACAGAATTACATTATTTATCATTGGTATCAATATATGCAAGAATCACATAATATATCTTATTAAATGATATTGTTAATAAACATTTTAAATCCTGTGTGCAATTAGCATCAAGGATTGAAAATAATAACAATCACCCGCTACATGCAGTTCTTAACAATTCTAAAATTTCTGGAAAAACAAGAAAACTTACCTGCACATAAAAGCCAAAACTATTCAATACAAAAATTCATGTCTGCCCTATTTATCCAGAGTATTAACTGATTCAGAATTGAACAAAATTCAACTACTAAGAAACCTATCAATGTAGAAATGGTTACACCTACGCATTTATTTGAACTAATTTGGACATCTCACAGTACAAGTTGTGCTTTATAATAACTTATTCTATGTACAGCAATTTTGAAATTTTTTCAATATTTAAAAAAATTACATGCATACTATATAAACTTTATCTATATTTAATAACACATGACATTCTATTTCATTTTGATCCCATTATTTGTACTACTACTTTTTTATATTAATGGTAAAAATGCATTTCATGCTAATGTATCTTTAGTGAGATATTAAATCTTAGTGAGATATTAAATATTAATATATATATATATATATATATATATATATATATATACATATATATATATATGTATTTTATAAACGGCTAAAATTACCGGTTTCTTGCAATTGTTAAAAAATAATATTTTATTTGGTAATTTGGTTAGCTTGTTAATTTGCACTGTATTAATACATTTAGTTAGAATGTATCACAAGTGTTTTGGCACAGTTTAAAAAAAACGGTTTGAAAAAATTATGTTTTATTTATTTACTCAACAATATGTTGCAAAATTAAGCTCATTTTAAACTTTTTTTTTAATAAATTAAGAATTTGTTGGAGGTATATTGAAGTATCATGTGGCATTATATTAGGCGGTTAATAAATGTTTTTAAACAGTTTGTTTTATTTAATTTAGTAAATGTCCTGGAGTAGTTGCAATTTTGTTTTCCTGTAATTTATTACTATGTTTAGACAATATGTGTGTATTTTGTACAAACTAGTGTTTAGGCAATATGTATTACATTGTGGCACATCAATATAAACCGGTAATTATGGGCTTTCATTAACAAATTGTCGCTACGTATTGAGTTACTTTTGCATATTGTTGATGAAAATAATTAATACAATAATAGTAAAATATTTTTTAATATTTTAAATGTTTTTTAACATATTATTGTATTGCCGTAATATAATAGTAAACACTTTTTTAAATGTATTATTGCAAAAATGCTTAAATTAAAAAACATATATGAAACGTTAATGTTTAAAATTATAAATATTTATTGTAAATAAATAATGTTTATTTGTTATTATATTAATAATTTAAAATATTAATAAATTAAAAATATATTTGTAGCCCTCTGCTTATCTGTATTTATATATTTGTGCTTATTAATAATATTTTTATAACATATTTTTGTTTTTTAATTACAATAAAAAATAACAAATTTATTAACAAAAATTATTAAAACTATTAATAAAGTTATTGTTTTATTTAAAAATTAAAAATATTATATAATAATGTGTTTTTTATAAATGTTAATAAAGTTTTAATTGTAATTACTGGTAGCAACACAAGGTACGCATTAATAATTAAATATTATTAACATGTAGCAGCACAAATTAAGCTCTAACAATTATATATATATATATATATATATATATATATATATATATATACAATGTTATAAAAATAATTTATACATTGAAACAATAAATTATTATTATTATTACATTAAGCTATATTATTTTACTAGAGATACATTAAGCGTAAAATACAAGTTTTATTAATAAAAATAAATGAATAACAACAATATTTATAAAAGTAGTAATACAAATAATTGGAACAAAATAAAATAAAATGTTATATAATAACAAATATAAATAAAATCAAGTAAAACACATAACATAAAATTATTATTTAAAGTATTATAATTTGAACAAATAATTACATGGTTCTGTTGTAGGACGTCAAAATTAGTTAAAATAAATACGTGGAAAAATAAATGTTTGTTAGATGTTTAATGTTGATATTAAATTGAGTAGTATTTTAGTTAAATAAAGCAAACTCTAGTTTTTGTAATAATTAGTTTTAACTTTTATGTGTAGGTAATTTATTTAAACTGTATAATAGAAATATAAAACTACATTGCAATTTTAAATTATTTGTATTTGTTTTGTTGCCAAAATAAATTTTAAAAACATTATTAAAAAAATGGTTTAAATGTGTTAATATGCGTGTCATTAAAAACCTGGTAATTTATATTACAACAAATGCATATTTAGTGTTATTCTAAACGTTTGGTAGTGTAAATGTGTTAATGTGCGTTTAATTAAGCACCTGGTAAATTATATTACAATAAATGCATATTTAATGTTTAAATGTTTGTTTAAATTTTTTTTACATTTTTAATAAATTGAATCTTTTAAAACAATTTTAAAAAATACGCTTTAAAACAAACGTTAAATTTTATTAAAGTAGTTTTTTTTTAAATATAAAATTAAAATTATATAATAACATATTTCTACCACTACTATTATTGTTAAAATTTAGAATAAATTAAATATCAATAACTGAGTAATATTAGTTCAAGAATTGTAGTTAAATAAATATGTTGATAATAATTATATTATACTAGATTAATTTTATATTTTTTGATTTGATTAAAACAATTGTACTAAAAAACGTAGAAAAAGTCTAATTACATACCTTAATAAAGAATACTGCACTAATCCTACTTTTAAATTTAAATATTAGCAAAATAAAATTGAGCACTTACAGATAAGAACAAAATTAAATTAAATGTTGATCTGCTATAATATTGAAGTATATGTAGCACTTGTTACTGATTTGAGACATATTTAACATATATTTATAAATACGTAATGTAAATAGGTTTGTATACATCACTGTTTAATTAAAAAAAATTAAAAATAATAAAAAAATATTTAATTTTTTATCTAAATAATAAATTACAAAAGAGTAAAACTGTAAACACCTTTAAAAAATATTTTTTTATAACTCAAAGTTAAAAATTACTATTATTTCTTACAAATATATTTGTAGCCCTGTGCTTATCTGTATTTATATATTTGTGCTTAATTGTAATATTTTTATAACATGTTTTTGTTTGTAAATTACAATAAACAATAATGAAATTATTAACAAAAATTATTAAGAACATTAATAAAGTTAAAGTTTAATTTAAAAATTAAAAATATAATATAATGATGTGTTTTTGATAAATGTTTATAAAGTTTTAATTGTAATTAACTAGCAACAACAAAAAGTACGCATTAATAATTACATATTATTAACATGTAGCATAAATATATGTGTTTTAATAATAATTTATACATTGAAATAATAAATTATTGTTATTATATTAAAATTTACTTTTTTACTAGAAATACATTAAGCGTAAAATACAAGTTTTATTAATAAAAATAAATGAATAACAACACTATTAATAAAAGTAGTAATACAAATAATTGGAACAAAGTAAAATAGAATGTTATATAATAATAAATATAAATAAAATCAAGAGAAACACATTAAATGAAATTATTATTTAAAGTATTATAATTTGAACAAATAATTACATGGTACTGTTGTAGGACGTCAAAATTAGTTAAAATAAATATGTGAAAAAATAAATGTTTGTTAGATGTTTAATGTTGTTTAATATTAAATTGAGTAGTATTTTAGTTAAATAAAGCAAACTCTAGTTTTTGTAATAATTAGTTTTAACTTTTATGTGTAGGTAATTTGTTTAAACTGTATAATAGAAATATAAAACTACATTGCAATTTTAAATTATTTGTATTTGTTTTGTTGCCAAAATATATTTTAAAAACATTATCAGGGAAAATAATGTAAATGTGTTAATTTGCGTTTAATTAAGCACCTGGTAAATTGTATTACAATAAATGCATATTTAATCTTATTTTTTTAAATATAAACATGGTTTGTGTTAAACTAAATAATATAATATATAAATATTAATATTTTTAATAATAATAGTAATCAATAATTTCTCATTTATTTTAAAATCAATTTGTTTATACGTTTTCTACTAAAGAAATCTAATAATACACATGCTGGTAATGTGAAACCTAAAATGTAATCAATTGCAATTAATTTTTTAAAATATTAAAATATGTATTTAATTTATAAAAATAATTTATAAAAATGTATTTAATTTTATGTTTATTGTTATTTTTAAAATAAAATAAATGCTTACAATTAAGGATTACTTAATTTAAAAAGTAATTTAACATAATTAATTTAGAACAATTATTTACTAAAACATTGTAACTCAAGTTTATTGCATTTTTAATTTTAATTTTTTAATTAATTATACAACGTGTTTTTTTGTTTATGTTATACGTACATTTATTAGAGAGTATTTTATTTATTTTTACACTGTCTAATACAATAAATTAAATTTTATCTAATTGCTATATATATGTAAAATTAAAACGTGTTTAGTAATACAATATTTGAAATTGCATAAATAGGTTTGTATAAATCACTGTTTAATTAAAAAAAATTAAAAATAGTAAACATTTATTTAAATTTTTATTAAAATAATAAATTACAAAAGAGTAAAACTGTAGTTAAATAATAGTCAAAGTTACACTTTAAACATGATAGTGTGTTCTTTATTTTTATTTACTATTTACTGTAAGTTGGACTTATAAATACTGTATAAACCTTTAGAAAATTAATTTTTTATAGCTCAAAGTTAAAAATTATTATTATTTCTCAAAGTGTGGTTAACAAATTCTATAATATTGTATTATCTACAAAAACAATATTTATGCCAAAAAATAAAGTTTAAAAAAAAATTATTAGTAATTTAATCATATTAGATTTAAAAAGTTTGGCAAAAGTTATAAATAAAAATAAGTGTTACTATAATTGTTGAAATTGCAAATTTTATTATTTTTTAATATATATGTATTTTAATCAATAAAATATATTTTCAATAAATAACATGTTTTTGTTCTATTGTTTTAGTATAACGGGCTCTCAAATACCTGCGTTGCGTTTTTATAGCAGCGGAATTAAATGCGTTTTTACCGTATATATATATATATATATATATA
>JAKXYG010000047.1:0-117443 GCA_025895645.1 Cardicola forsteri | reverse complement strand
TGACGAGCCTGACTTAAAGTCACCAAGATGTGAACGGTCAGCCTCTGATGGCTCTCATGGATCCATCAACCGGCGTTAACCTTTCAACAATTTATCGGATTGTTAATCGTCAACAACTGCGAAATTATGATAATGTTGGAAGAAAACGTGTAAGATCAGAAAATTGTTATTGAGTTAAAAAATTATAATAAACCTATTTCAGAAATTAAAGAAATAGTTTAAACAATTTTATTTATTCTACGATCAGAAACAAGACAATAGAATTTGGTTTAAAGCTTCAATCACCAAAAGTTAAGCTATTTATTACAAAAAAAAACAAAAGATGATAGATTAACATTTTGTAAACTATGGGGTAAACGACACCTTTGTTATTGGAGTTCCATATAGTTTGCTGATAAAACAGTAATTTGGGACAAACCATTTTGATACAAAAACAAAGTGTTGTACGGGTCCAGTTTTTAAAAACATTTACTCCCGGTTAGTAAAAAGAAAGCCCTTCCTCGACAAGTAGTGTGTTGGTTTGGTAATAAATACAATCAACTTATCAATTGGAGAATTATATCAGATACTCTAAATAGTAAAAAATTTGTTTCAGTTATGAAGTATGTTCTTTATTACACCGAGGTAACTACTGTTTTTCAGGACAATGCTCCATATCATTTGTCCAAAATAGTAACGTCATATTTATCTAAGTTCACTTTATTTGTTTCATATTTACATTTAGACAATAGATGGTCTAAAACCAAAAAAGCTTTCTTTCACTCAATTACCACTCAACAGCCCAGACATTAATGTTATTAAACATTTTTTCAGTATGCTAAAGCGCAACATTAATAAACATACTGAAATTGAGGATTTATGTAAACGTATTCGGTTTGTTGTTCAAGAATATATTAGCACACTCATTGACAGTGTTCCAAGATGCCGAGATTAGGTTGTTCAAAAAAAAATGATTACATAGATTATTAAATTTTCTAACTTTGTAATGTCTTTAATTATTTGGTAACTAAAAAAATTGCATGTGATCTGTTTTTTATTAATACTTGACGTAATAAATCATGTTTATTTAATACAATTTTTTATTACTTAGAATATATATGTATATATAAATATAAATTTTTTAAATTATAATATAGTGTCCTATATTTTATAGTTAAAATGACATTTCTCTTGTACGTCATGTAATTGCTAAAAATATTTTAGTTAAATAATCACTTTTTTGCCGTAATTGTTGTGATGGCTGTATATATATAAAGTACACATAAAGATTAAATAAAAATTTTATTTAAAACATATTTCAAACATTACAATTTTAGCACAATTATAGAAAAAATTAAAATAAATTATCTACATAAATTTTGTTCATTTTAATAAATACAATTTCGAAAACTTTTTTGATTAATTTTAATTAAAAAATAATTGTTAAAACAATTTAAAATACAAATTTTTTTAATAAAATAGAATTAATATAATTAATTTTAACATTATTATAACTATTTATTTTAAAAATTAATTATTTTGTTTTATTAATCTTTAAAAAATTTTAATATTTTGACATAATTGTATGTTTTACCAAAACATTAAATATTTACAACAAATACAAAATGATAAATATGTAATTGCTTTAAACTAACTTACCTGGAATTTGAGTTATAATGTATCCCCAATAAAATAAACTTAAAATTGCACCATGTGCTACAAAATTTGTATTATTGTTTTTAAAAACATTTTACAATTAAAGTTGTCATTAATAATGTTCAATATGTACCGTTATGCTTTGATTAACCTGCTCACTATCATAAGAATTATTATTTAACGTTTGATTAGTTATTGTTAACAAAAGCATATTAACATCAACTCAAGTTATATAATTAAAAATAACCGCAAAAAATGCCATCAACATTATTTGGTATTAAACAGGGAAACTTGATTTAGCGCATGTTTTTCGTATTCCCACCAATCTTATAATCATTAAAATAATTCAAATGATTATAAAAAACATTCTTTAAAAAAATGTTACATTAAAATTATAACTTATTTAAAAATTATTATTGTATATTTTTTAAATAATAATAATAAAAGTTTTGTTAATATTTTCAAATAGTACTATTTAAAAATTAGCATAAATAAATTTACCACAGCCGGACCCACGACTAACTAAAATAAAAAAGATTAAAAAGTGTAGTTAGCATATTTTAGTATGTAAAAATTATAATATGTTAAAAAAATAACAAAGTAAATTTATGCAATTATGCTAAAAATTAAATAAAAACACAATTTGCAGGTTCGCAGGATTAAAAACGGTTTAATTAGGTCAGAGACCTTTTGCCAACACGTTTCTTGACGTCAATATTGTTTTGGTGTTAAGAATAAATATAAAAATAAAATAATAGAACATATTGAAAGATAAAGTAAAAGAAAAAAACAAAAAAATTAAGTATAAATAAGTCAATTTGTAGGAAAAATAAGTTTATAAAATCAAAACATTGAGATAAAAGAAAAAATTTGCCATAATTATTTCTAAAAGAATAAAAATTGGCAAAATCGACAATACGATTGGGAAGACGATTTCAGACAGAACCCAACCAGTCTTGATCACAATAATTGGTTTAAATCCAAACTGGTGGATTTAGCTCACCACTACCATATATAAAAAAATAGTACAATCGTCTCTCCTACAAAAGAAACATATTGAAGCCTTAAAGGAGCTCAAACAAAACAGTAATATAATTATTTTTAGACCGGATAAAGGGTCTGGAATAGTCATTATAAACAAATCTCAGTACGTTAAAAAAAACAATAAAATACTTGAGGACCGATCAAAATTCAAACCAACAGCTACAAAAGACAACATCGAGTTGATTGAAAAACAAATCAGTTATAAACTTCAAATTCTAAAGCTTCACCATTTTATCACTGAATCGGAATATCAATTTCTAAAGCCAATTGGTAATCACACGCCTGAACTGTATGGAGTACCAAAAACTCAGAAAGAAAACATTCCGATCAGACCAATTCTATCTATGGTAAATTCACCATATCATAAACTTACAAAATGGCTAAAGCACCTGATCGATTCAGTTGAAAAACAAATAAGTATGTATCATCTCAAGGATATCTTTGAGTTTATTGAACACATAGATAAACTCAACACATGCAACAAAACAATGGCCTCAATTGACATCGAGTCACTATTTACAAATGTACCGCTAGAAAAAACGGTAGACTACTTAGGTGACTACATAACGTCAAATAAAATTAACATTAAAATTCCTGTTGAATATTTAAAAGAATTAATTTTGCTCTGAACCCAAAATGTCAGATTCAATTTTAATGGCAAATCTTATATTCAAACAACGGTGTAGCCATGGGCAGTCCATTAGGACCCGCACTGGCAAATATCTTTCTATCAAAAATCGAACATCAGATTAAAACATTAATAGAAAAAATAACCATATATAAACAATACATGGATGACATATTTGTAGTAGCTCACAACAAACAAGACCTTAATGAACTGCTTTAAAATTTAAACAAAATTCATCCCAACATAAGAACAAAACATGAAGTTGAAGAAAATAATACAATCAACTTTCTGGACGTTTCAAGTGACGGATTGCTTTAACGTAGGGTTTACCACAAGCCTACTGGGACTGGTCAATATTTACATTATACAAGCTTTCAATCAGTTCAACACAAACGTGCAATTGTCAAAACACTGTTCAATTGTGCACAGAAAATTTGTTCTGACGACACAATAGATGAAGAAATGAATATCATTAAACAAATGTTAATCAATAATGGATATCCACTAAAATTTATTGAATACCATGCCGAGTAATACAAAAATCCGGGTTCAAACGATAATGAAAAAAGCCGGCTTACTTAAGGTTACCATTTAAAGGAGATGACATTACGAACGTCCTCAAAATCGGTCTTAAAACAGCCATAAAAAGGATTTTTCTATCGATTCAACTAACAATGCTGTTCACTACTAAAGGTCTCCCTTTGCCCAACATTAAAACGGCTAAAGATACATTTTCCGCCTCACATTGCATTTACCAGTTTACTTGCAGTTGCGGTGACAAGTACATTGGTGGGACAATGCGTAGCTTATTTAATCGGGCTTGAAAATTCATTCCTAACTGGATCAATAAGAGGTCAAACGGAAGTGAACACTCATCTACATCCTCCATATTACGTCACTTACTACAAACCAAACATCAAATTAACTTTAAAAATTGTTTTAAAGTGCTAATTACGTCTCCAGCTTCAAATATGTTGAAAATTCTCGAATCTGTTTATATTCACACATTGAAACCTGCTTTGTGTACATAAAATCAGTTTGTCACTACATTGAACCTAGCTTGGTCGTAATGATTGTGTGTAAATGTTTGAGTTGTACTAATTTAAATGTTATCTGTATCCCCCTTTTTTGTTTATATATACTAAAATGTTATATGTTTGTGACTGACGAGAATATACGAAATGAATTCATCTCACAGTTTACGTCTTCTTATATTTTTAGTTGAAATTATAAAGGGAACTCAATGCTTTAAATTAATGACCCTATGTGAAAAATGATGTAACTTAAATCAAGAGTTTGTTCTGGATTTAAAATTTTAAATCTATATCCACTTTGAGAGTTAGCTCTAGTAGGTATAAATAACTCTCTTTGGTTTGAGTGGAGTTATTGCTTGAGTAAAATAAAATTACATCGAAGTGCCCTCTCCTTTAATTGGATAAGACTTAATTATTTAAGTTTCAAATTGTACTCTTTATTTTTAGGGCTTTTAACTAACTTATTTGTGCTGCTTTGGACTTTATCTAGAATAGTTTAATTCTTTAATAAGATAGATGTAATTTGAAAGCAGTATTTCAGATGGGGACAGACATAATTAAAGTAAAGTATTTGAAAACATGTCGAGGTTAAAAAAGAGTAAGTTCTTTTCAAAAATTTAATTAAGCTGAAGCATTTTTTGCAGCGCAGAAATAATATTTATTAAAGAAAAGAAAGGAAAAAGTGACTGTAAAAATCCTTAATTGAGGATACCTGAGAAATGAAAACATTTTTAGGAGCTGTAAGATAATATTTTTTTAGTGAAACCTTACCAAAGGATAGGTAATAACATTTATTAGGGTTGAAAGGGATTGCATTTAGTATCTACCAGTCAATGATGCTATTAATATCTGACTGGAGCGTAGGTGGGTTAGTAGATATATTTTTAGACCATCTATTTTTTTAAAATTTTATGTTTATTCCTTTAAATGTTTTACAAAAATCATATTTCAGGAGTGGACATTTTAAATATAGGTCTAATATGTGCAACTTTCTGGGTAGAAAGCATCTTACCATAATTAATTGAAAAATTAAATATATAGTCAAGGGGGTGACTGTGTTAACACATGCCTTGAGAACTAAAAAGTGAATACCATCAGCACCTGGATTAGTAGATTTTAAACGGTTTAAGTACTTAATAACTTGTTCCTTAGTGATTATAAGGGAAGGGAGGCATGATAAATTAGAATGTACATTGGATGCAGAAAAAGGGAGTGGAATACATAGTTAAAGTAATTTATAAAGGAATTACACGCATTTCTGGAATATAGAATTTTACCCTCAGAAGTTTTGTATAGAAATAGATTCTTTTATTTTAATTTTACTCTTAATGCAGTTAAAGAGGATATTATAATTGGAAGCAGATTTAACATAGTTTTTTTGTATTCAACAAAACTTTAAAATCTATGAACTTATTAGGTAAGCTATTTGCATTTGTGAATATGTTAGTTATTGAGAAGATATCTAGTCGATTATGGGGAGTTTTATCTTAAGGGGATATGGAGAGGCTTGATGTGACTTCGAGGTGCTAGAAAGAATTTTTTTTACATATAAGTCTAACTGCTCTAAAAGCTGAGGAATAGTAAAGAGTTCCTTGGTAAAAGAGCTAACAAGTTCATGAAAATTGCTTTAGGAGCTTGGCACATCCCTTAACATCAAATTATTGCTTGTTTTAACATCGGCTATTAATATTTTAGACGCTATCATTATCTCTTCTTGTGATAAATGACAAGCTGTACTATCTACTTTTTATGCTATCTATGAGTTTGCCTACCGTGTCTTTCAAACTTTGGATCCCCTGGTTCAGGTATTAAACTTAAAGGATTTGCCAGAGCATTTTATCCAGTCGGTGGTAAATTCCTGCTTCAGAGTATTTTTTTGTTTAAATATATTAACTAGGCTATCTATTTTAGCTTCCATTTTGCCAAGATTTCTATTACGTTTAAGTTCCTTCAATGATTTGATATTATGAAGATAACTGCTTTTTATTTACGGTAATTATTGGTTCTTCGAGCCTTGCTTCAACTAAAGATATATTGGGTAAATCTCGGCCGCTTATGAAGAGACAATTTTCACATCCAAAGTCTGCTAAAGATTTTCCCATTCTCAAGAAATTTTCTTTAGATAAAACGATGCAAGCATTATGAAACCAGAGGTTACAACCGGAACAAAGCATACCTGTGTTGACTTTCTTGCAACACCTACTTCAATCACAAAATATACTGATTGTTAAAAGACATAATAATGGAGTTTTAAAATATAAAATATTAAAAAAAAAGTATAGTAAATGCAAAATGTATTGTAACAAACGTTTAAAGAAAAAATGTTTATAAAATTTCACGTCAAGGTAACGTGTCATACACATTCGAAATCGTGTTTATGAAGAATGTTACATTATAAGCAAGAAATAGTAGCTCATTAGAAGTAGCTGTTATAAAAATCAAAAAACTTACTATAATAAAATGGATTCCTAGCTGATTTTATTTGTTTAGAAAGTATATAGTTTTTTATTGTTATCTTTTACCCAATAATGTAGCAAAAAATCATTATTCTCGTATAAAATTTAAAAAAAAGCTTGGTACCGAAGACCTAATATTAAAGTAATTTAGTAAAAACGTAGATTGCATCCTTTCCTCGCCATAGAAACATTAATCAAATAAACGACTTAATATGGCAGTAAACGTACTGGATTATTTAAACCAAAAACTCTTTTGTTACTAATAATAAATAAGTATCAACGCTTAAAAAAGCTTTTTCCTTACATCTGCAGCCATCATTAATTGAACCGAAAAGTCCTTTACCTAAGCTAAAACAACCATTATTAAAACCATTTTAAGCTGTTAAGACTAAGCATTTGGCTAAACTTACTCGTACAAATACCATAAATCCCTGATTTATCACTAAAAAACAGTCAATAAAGATCAAATTGTATTTTAATTATGTTTAAACACAAAATATTCAATTGTTATCAACAATATATATACGTAAAAAATAATGCTGTACACGTAGACTTCTTTACAATTACTTTTTAGCAAATGATATTTCCATTGCATGAGTGGGTGTTAATTTAAAGCCTTCATAAGCGGAACGTGCAGCTGCAGCTTGGGTTTCTGTATCGTATTCAACGAAACCAACACCACCAGCAGCACGTCTGGCTTCTTTGAATCCGGAAAACTGACTAAACAACATAGTCAACATGGCGTCAGTGGTTTCCTCTGGCAAATTGCTAACAAATAATATGTGATTCGGTTGATCCAATAATGACTTGGCATCTCCACCAGTAGCAGCCTCGAAAATATGGGATGTTTAAAAAACAATTAAAATAGTATTTGCTTTTTATTATCTAAATATGCAATAAAATATAGTATAAATCAGTGAAAATATAGTACTTTATTACAGGCCCTCGAATGAGTGCACTTCACTGAATTACCATCACTACATACATATATATTCATACATTTTCTTTTATTTGCTATTAACTTTTTATTCACTAATATATATATATATATATATATATATATATATATATATATATATATATATATATATATATATATATATATATATATATATATATATATATATATATATATATATATATATATATATATATATATATATAGCTTTTTATTGTAATGCATAATGAGAATTCGTTTTGATAAAAATATGTTAAAATTGAAATCAAATACTAAGATTAATTTACCATTTGTACTTAATACATTTTTGAAAATATAACCAAGAGGCAACGTAAAAATATCCTTATAGCGATTTCCAACGTACCTTAAAATTAAGTTAACTCTTATTTCTATCATTTAACGTAAGATCTACTGTCACAAAATTGACAATCTATGCCTACCAATAACTGCAATTGCTTTACATTAGTTCAAAAATCCTGATTAAGCAATTACATGGATAATAATTTAATCTGTCTAATTGTTATTTTGTACTTTTAAAATTTAGTGTTTTTTATCCATCGCATTAATATATTATGCATGTATATAACTCGAAGTATTAAAGCTGATAATAATAATAATAATAATAATAGTAGTAGTAGTAGTAGTAGTAATAAACAATAAATTTGAAATGTTAACAATCCTTCATCATCATCGAAGATAAATATCTCCCACCGGTTACTATCACCCAGAGTAGTCCAAATTAATAATGTTCACAAAACATTAACCTTCACAATGTGTACTTAATAAACGACAATTGGAGAATGCTGACTTTAAATACTAATAAGATCCCAAATTAAAACGTTAACAAACATGAAAATCAGAGTAATTTTTGTAATTGTGATATTCTTGATTCCGTGTACTTCCAACATGGATCAAAAACCGAATTAACCCGACATTACCAGGAAACTGTAAAACATCAATCTTTAAAACGAACACCTAAAAGCCTATATAAACAAATAACTTCAGTTTAAATGTTAATTATATTTCGAATTAAAACAATCCCAATGAGTCCTATTTGCCACATAGAGTAAGCAATGATTGATTGATAATGTAACGTATACACTTGTTAAGCTTGTGAAGCCATCAGAATTACTCGTTTAATATGCTGTACAAATATAAACAAGGACAGGTTACCAAGTCAACAACCACAAAATAAAAACACTTACAAGTCCATTAACAGATTGATTAGCAGCAATAGATGCTGCAGCAGCTGCAGCCGCGCGCTGAGCCATTTTTCGACGTTTTCGTTTTTCGCGCTCCTCCTCACGTCGTTTCTGAACCTCGGCACTGGCACCCTTCAACTGAATAATTTGTGTCGAATCACGTTTGGCATATGTAACTTGCATGGGCTGATTCCAAATAATGTTGAAAATATTTGTTATATCATTATGTATATTGGTAAAACAATTAATCCAACGACAAGTCCTCAATAAACTAAAAATTAATTTGATATACCTCACCAGGTTAATTGGAAAACGCAGACTAATGTGGTTTGGATATGTAAAACTACGTCAGATAACCTATTCAACAAGAAATACCACTAGAATTTAGTCATTAAAACGGTCAAAAATTGCATTGTTTTGAACACGTTCTTCGTAGAAATCTTGATTCAATCTCACGTATCGTAGCCTTGACTTGTCCGAATGCCAACTGGAAGGGGAAAGGCTGTAAGAAACGTACTTGGACGGATATTGTTTGAGAGAATCTTCACACTATCTTGGTTGGGATATTATCTTGGAAACAATGGCTAAGTCAATGGACTGATATATCCCTACACGCCTCCCAAAACCGTGAACAATGGAAAAGGATTATTCGAGATGCTATGCGAACTTGGAACTAATGAGAATGGGGCTTTGCCACTAACTTTTGTTGTTGTTGTTATCGAAAAAAAACTGAAATAATCAGATGAATATATAAGATAATATGGTAGTTTAAATATTTAACCCCTCGTATCTTCGGTAGATACCTAGATCCAACAGTGTTGTAGAAATAGGCACCTGTTTGTTAATCACTTGCAACAAGCAAAAAATAATGGTGGATTCTTGCTCGAGATACAACTAGTTTGTAAGCAATCACTTATTAAATCTAACTAATTTCAGATCGTCATTGAGAAGAGTATTGTTTTGTTCTATAGATATGTGTTATCGCAATACATATAGACAAGTTGGTAAACACCATCATTCCCTCAATAACAATAATAATTTCATTTTGGTTGGTGATGTGATCATCTTTTCATTATTTTCCATATTTATACGGCATATAAAACGATCAAGTTCGATGGCTTGATAAGCATAGAACAATAACGAAGTTTAATGGCTGGTAGACGGCATCCTTGTAAAGTCGCCAGTGTTCGCATAGATTGACGAGGCCGTCTGATTTTTGTCAGGGTTATCTCCCTTAGTCTAAAGGCTAAATATGGTATTCGTCTACCTTAAGATACCTTTTAAGTACCCTAAGTGTATGCTTTCATCCACCCGCCGAAGCGGTAGCTCAGTTATACCGCTGTGTACTCGATCCCTGCTGTTATTCTTCTAGATGCCTTTTAGCACCTAGTCCAGGATGCACCACGTAAAGGACGAACAGTCAGGAATATCACCATCATTGGAAATTAAGAGTTCATAAGCATTACTCAAATCCTCAGGATCATTAGCATAATAATAATAATAATACTAAGACAGTGCACACAAAACACAACAAACCTTTTGAAACAACAAAAATCCTTGTAAAGCACGAAAAGCCTGAGTAGCTGCTGTAATGTCGTTATAAATAATAAAAGCTTGACCCCGCATTTTCAATGTTTTCATAGCAATTATGTCAATCAAGCGGCCATGTTGACTAAATAGATAATACAGTGCTCGTTTCAATAAAGGTTTCTTGACTTTGTCATTTAAATTGTTAACATACAACGTATGATTTGGTCTTGTATCCATAATAAATGCAACTATAAATTGTACAATAACTAAAAAAACTGAAATATTAAAAAATCTTATTTTTGATGATTAGCACGTACAATTAACACAATTTATTAAAACCAACTTACAAAAGAACATATAATTTAGATATCCAACTCCATAGTTCCTACTTTCCAACCATTCAAAAATATTTTAATTAACCTGTATCAATAAGTGACTAATAAACTAAACTCACCCTGATAATCATTCATTCGAGTTTCACCACCGACACTAAATACAAACCCTAAGGTTTCACTGAATATTCACTTAGAAAAAAGAATTTCTGGTAATATATTCAAGTAATAAACGCAAACTCATTAGATTAAAACTTATAAAAAATTACTAACCACAATAACCAAATCTCACATTTAGTAAAATAAACAATTTGTTGCAGCAATTCTACATCGATCGACAACACCCAACTCATCATATAAACCTTTATTTATAACTTGTGAATAACGATAACAGAAGCAAAGCTTTAAATTAAAAAATCAAGGCATCTCAATAATTTCAGACAAAAATTCAATTATCCAACATACGTTTCATAACAATTCACTAAAGCTAACCCTAATCACATCAAGAATACATTATTTATTTAATATAAATCTGTATACAAAATTATCACCTGTAATTCCTCTTTAAATTAAATCCAAATTACAGTTTAATAAACTTTTAAATATCTAGACAAAGGTTAAATTGAAAACTACGTTTCTATTAGCAAACACAAAAAAATCAACAAACATTGTTTAAGCAAAACAATCAATGTTTGTAAAAAATGTATTCAAATACGACACATACATATGTGAAAATAAACAACAAGCAAGTTTTAATTTATTTTTTAGCAAACGTAATGCGTATGGATTTTCCCGGTTTAATATTAAACCCTTGCAAACCATGTTTAGCAGCAGTAGCTTCGACTTCATTACCAAACTCGACAAAAGCAATATCATGTCTACCCGGAACCATGCGAACCTCTCGATAACCGCTAAATTGACTAAACAACATGCTTAACATAGCCTCGTCCGAATCGTCAGGCAAATTTGTAAGAAACAATATTTTGTTGGGAGGCTGATCGGGAATTGTAGCGGGATTTATAGGTTGAACTGGTGGAGGAGCAGGAGGGTTTGCGGAAAATCCATTTTCAGGCTGTTTCGAAGCCGCTGCTGCAGCTGCAGCCGCAGCAGCTCTTTGCTGTCGTCGTCGAATGGCTCTGGCACTAGTTCCGCCCTGAGCTTCAATCGTATTTAATGCTGCAGCTTCTGCTGCGGCAGCAGCTGCTGCTGCAACAGCTGCTTTTGAAGCTGCTTTCGGTCTTTGAACAAATGTTCCCTTGCGTTTGGCAATAGCATCCGAATCAATTTTGGCGAACTGAATACGCATGGGTTTTTCATAAAGCGGAAATCCTTGCATAGCTCGAAGAGCAGTTGTAGCACTACTGATATCATCGAAAGCGACAAATGCTTGTCCACGCATTTTCAATGTTCGAGCTAGAACATGTGTATATATAATAAAAGCAATTATTAAATACTACTTTGCAGCAAAATAGAAATAATCATCATTATATAATTATATGTAAAATGGGATACCATTCATTGTTTTAAGTAATGCCTAGTTTAAATTTCCAATAATGGTACTATTCCTAACTGTTCATCCTCCACGTGGTGCATTCTAGACTAGACGCCTAAGGGCATCTAGACTAATAATAGTAGGGTCCCAGTACATAGCGGTATAACTAGGCTACCGCTTTGGTGTATGAGTACAAACGTACACCCAGGGTACTTAAAAAGTATCTTAAGGTATATATATATATATATATATATATATATATATATATATATCATACGTAGCCCTCGGGTCAAAGGAGATAACCCCTAACTTAAATAGGTGGCAGTCACCTCTTCATTAGTCTCAAGTTTCAATATTTTCTCGAATTCCTATAAAAAAAGTTTGTCGGATGCGAATTGAACCTGAATGGATAAATAAAGTTTCTTGGCTAGAAGACCGCTTCCTTGCGACGGCACCAGAGTTCACAGGAATTGATGAGGCGATTTTCTATATGTTTAACGCCGGTTGACTGATTCACAAACCTAACCGGACATATATGGTAAATAGTTACCTTGGGATACCTTTTGAGCATTTTGGGTGTATGCTAGCACCCGTTCACTAAAAACAAAAATCCAGTGAAAGTCAAATTATTCTGCTGAGCACTCGATCCCTGCTGTTATTAGTCTAGATGCCCGTTGGCACCTAATCCAGGATGCACAACGTAGAGGAGGAACAGTCAAGAATATCACCATTAAAAATTGAGACATTGAGGCATTACTCAAATCCTCAAGATCATTAGCATCCCATAACAAAAATCAGACAGCTTCATCATTCTTTGCGAAGTGGCGCCGTCTACTAACCAAGAAACATCGTTATTCTTCTACGTTTGTTACGCTTATCAAGTCATCGAAGTCGATCGTAACAATGGTAACAATGTCACCAATCAAACAAATAAATGAATGTGGGCCTCTGGTGCAATGGATAACGCACTTGACTACGGATGAGGAAATTCCAGGTTCGAATCCTGTCAGACTCGCAATGGTAGATTATTCCATGCAGAAATAACCCTGTATGTGAAATTGAGACACAAAAAGAACTTAGCTCTAGACTTCCTTATCTTGAAAGAATGTCCTCTAATAGAATAAAAGTGGTCTAATTTTTCGGTATTTAAGAGCTTATACACTAAAATAAAGTCGCTCCAAATGCTTCTATCTTTTAATAGAAAAAGCATAAGCATATCTAAACGATCCGAGTATGCGGTATTCTTAAATGGTCTAAGAAGTTTAGTGTACTCTGTACCCCATCCACTTTATTAATGCCTGTCTTGAGTACAAGGGACGTGGCAACAATGCAATATTCAAGATAGAGCCTAATATTTAACATATTACATTTTCTGTTGTGAGTTGTATTCACTTACCGGCTTAAATACTTTACTTAGAACAATTATTTTTAATTGACAATGCTTTAATGTCACTGAATAAACACTAATCTTAATTAAAGACAAAATATCAACAATTATATATATATATAAACTTAAACTATTCCATTAAAATAAAGATAAAAACAGTAACAAAACAACCCTCATTATCAATAAAAGAAAATTAGAATATCTCACACGTAATAATATCAATAATTTGTCCAAATTGTACAAATACAGCATACAAAGATTTTTTCAATTCATCTTTTTTAATTTTTTCATTAAGATTATTAATATATATTGTATTGTTAGCATTTCCACAATTATCAGGAGCAACTTGAGGTAACACAACAGCCGTTGGTAATGGAGGAACAGGTGCTGCAGCTAAATGAGGCATTCGTACAAGTAAATTAGGTGCAGCTAACGGAACAACCGACGCTGCAGCTATTGGAACAACTGGTGCCGCAGCTGCTGGCATCGGAATGATTGGAGTGGGTGCAGCTGGATTCATATTAAACAAACACGCAATTAAGAAGTAAGCGGCTTGCAAACCTTGTTTCAAGGTGAAATATTAAAACATGAATAATCAAACAACATAAAATTAATATTATTGAAACATATTTTAAATAAAAAAATAAATATTATTTATACATAATAAAAAAAAACAATTTAAAAAAATTAGTTTATGCATATAAATTACAATTAACCATAACATTGTTTAAAAATGCAACTATAATTTTTACAAAATAGTAACATCGTATTAACAAAAAACTTTTATTATTTAAAAAAAACGTAAAAAACATTGTTTTTCTACGTAAATGCAATTTTGTAAAAATCTCTCTATGATCTCAGTCACTAATTGTTGGTAAAAAAGAAATAATCTTATTGACCAACTTTTAATTTTTACGTGAGGCACGTTGATGCATTTATTTATAGAAAAAATGTTTAATTTTAAAAATCTGGTTTGCATATAGAATAAAAATTTGTGAGTGCACTGAATTTTACAACGCAAGTTATTTGGAGTGGTTATTACATTAGCTGGAAGCAAATAGAAACCGCTGTACATGATTCAAGAGAAGAAGCGAAGTTGATTTTTATCAAAAAATGCTGTTTTAATGTTTTGTCAGATTAGCGTTTAAGTAAACTACTTATTATCTAAATACTCTACTTTACCAACCCACTAGTCCTAGGGTTCAAAACAAGAACACAACATAAGGTTTAGACCAGAATCAAATATTGCAAATTACACTTAACACATGTGTAGGAATTGGCTTGTTATCCAGTCCACTGGCTGTCTGTCACACAATTGAATTTTGTAATGATTTGTCAGATGAGTTATTTATTGACCGTAATTCGATATCGTCCTAGCAAAAAATAATTGAAAATTTTATATGTAAATATATCAATAGGTTACAGGTTAATACACGAGTTGATTAGGAGAAATTTCCTTATGGTCCTCGGTTCAAAAATATCAATATCAATCAATTAAAAAGATACAAGATAAAGCAATGAAAATGAAACATGAGTTAAATGTTAAGCAAAACTAGATAATGCAAACTTATCATATAATAATTTAAAAGCATAAAGATTAGGAGCATCAACAATGTATGCTGGGAGGTTATTCCAGGCAGAGACTACCCTATGGGAGAAGAAGTGTTGCCTTATCTTCTTATTCGCCCGGGGCTTAAGCAACTTAAAATTGTGTCCTCTATGACCTTCTTCTGATTTAGCGAAATAGGGATGTAAAGAGTCAGACTTAAATAATTGGTAAACTAGTATTAAGTCGCCTCGGAGTCTCCTACCTGTTAATGGGAAGAGATTAAGATTAGAAAGCCTGTCTCCATACGGAAGGTACTTAGGAACCGAAGGAAGTCTTGTGAATTTTCTTTGCACTTTTTCTAACAAAGTCGAATCTTTAATGAGCACTGGGGAGGTTACTTTGACAAAATATTCAAGATGAGGTCTAATATATAACATATATAAAAGTCGAGCTAGGTCCGGAGAGATTTTACCTAGGTGTCGTCTAAAAAAGTGCATAAGATGTATACATTTCTGAGAAGCCTTGGAGTGATGGGCTGAAAACTAGAGAGATGAATCGATTGTTACACCCAGGTCCTTGACTGTATGCACTTTTAGGATAGGCGGCTGTTTAGGTAACGGCACGAAATAACTATGAGAATTCGTCTTATCTAATGCTAAATAAAAAGACTTACACCAGTTTAAAGGGAGTGTATTTGCAGAGGACCAGCTATAAATATTACTAATATCCGATTGCAGTAATTCAGGGTTGGAGCCCCAGATCTTCACATCATCAGCATAGAGCAGGTGTAAGATCTCACTGAGATCTCGGCCCTGATTTCCTTTGATTTAACTTGATACAGATAATTATCAACACCCCCAGCTAATTTCAATCAAAAAGCTCTTGTGTGATCTAAATTATCGTTCTGCAATTTATTATTACAAAATAATTCAAAATTACATACCAATACTGTTTACCAACAGGAAGAAACAGGACACAATATACTCACAGAACCACAGTCACGTTAACAACAAACGTGATACATTCAAATACAAAAGGGCGCCTCAGAACAAGATTGAAACAAAGTCAAAGTGTTTAAATGTACAATAATATAAAAATAGTAATTAAAATAAATATTAATAATAATTTTAATATTTCATTCAACAGTAACACTGCCGGCCAAAAAACGGTTTTTTCAAAATGGACATTTCTAGGGCAAGATGAGTTCACAATAATTGACGCACACAATTTCGACGTTGACTTGAATGGGAATGGTGAACACTGGACACCTGAAGATTACCCATACATGACAACCGCAACATACGAACAAACAAACTCAATCAATACTTTCAAGTAGTGACAGCTGCTTAATATATTTGTCGATTACAAACTTGGATATACAACCTTCTACTTCAAGTATAATTGTCCACATAGAACACTATTTAAATTGACTAGTTAAGCTATAGACAGAAACATCAAAATATCTTACTTTCTTTTTTTCGTTTTCCTTTTAACCTTAAACACTTGGATTTTGGGGGTTTTCGGCACTTTGATCACAAAAAATTTCTTCTTCATGCTCTTAAAATTTCTGTAATATCCTTTAGTTAGCAATATAACTGGATAACATCTACTAACTGTATCTTTATCAATAACAACCGCCTTTAGATCGTTTATACAACTCATACAGTCGTCACTAATATACCCGAAATCACTATTAGACAATTCATGAATTTGTTCCACAACATCTTCATATGTTTGGCAACAAAATACATTCTTATCTATTTTAGGTAGACAACTACTTGGCCTCCTTATAGTCCAACCCAAAGGGGTTTCTATGGCGTAAGGTTCATTCCCCTTACCTAACCTTTGGTCTAGGACCCAATGCGTCTCAGGCACATTACAGTCTATCAATATATCAATTAAAGAAAATTTACCATGATTCAATTGAAGTTTTGATAAATGAGGCCAATTTTGTAACTCTTCCTCAGTAGGCATACTAGTCCTTATTGAAGAAAGCTTGTCTACCGCATACGCATTATCAATAGTAATAGGAGCCCTCCTGCAACTGATTCAATCTTTAACTGTACCTTTTTGCACAAGGTATTATACACCCCGTTCAGTGTATTCATTTCCAGTTCAATTGTGTTCCCTTCCAACCCCAACGTTTCAGCAGTACGTCCATTTATCAAAGTGCAATCTGATCCATTATCTAGAAAAGCCCATCCATTTTTTACGGAAGAAGGACCTACCAGTTTTACTGGTATCACACCTAGATATACCTTTGCAGTTGTGGACACTGCAGCATTAGCGTTAGATTGATGAATACTTGGGTGCAAAAGCCAATGATGTGAACCTTTACAACCTGCTACCTTGCACCCAGTCTTGTTATTACATAAATTTGACGCATGCCCTTTTTCTAGACAAGAGAAACACAAATTGTTACTACGACCAATCTCCATCTTATCCGTTTGTTCCAACTTAAGAAATTGGTTACAATTCTCAAGTCCATGATCTCCGTCTTGTAATGGGCAATGTAAGCCTACTTTACTTACAATTTTAGATTCTTTGATTTAGTCGTTTTTGGTGTATAACTTGCTTGCGATGCAATCTCACCAAATCGACTATTCATAATCCTTGCATTATCAGAAACAAACCGTAAAAGGTCCTTAAACAGTGGTTCCTTATAATCTTGATACAAACTGTCAGCTATTATAGCCCACTGTCTTTGCAATGATGTTGGGAGTCTAATTACTACCCGTTCTTAAGTACCTATAGAATCAAGGGTAGACTTACATCCCATTCTAGTTAAATTGATCTCACAATTTCTCATTTGTATTGAGAAAGGCACCAAGCTACTAGCATTCGCTACTAGTTGAGGACCGATTACTAGCTTATCTAAAATTGACCGCGCCACTACGTGCGATTTACCATACAATTGCTTCAATGTGTCCTTCGCCATTGAAAGACCTTCATCAGCAGGAAGCATCATACATTCACGTATTGCCTCCTTAGACTCTCCTTCGCAATAGTGAATTAGGTAAGCTAATTTCTGTTTATTGCTGCACAACATGCACTCAATAGAGGTCTCGAATTCATTCATAAACCTCCAGTAATCCACAGGATTACCGTAAAATTTGCTTACCTCAATACGAGGAAGATCTAACCTGTTAACAATAGTCTTAAAGGAACTAATTAACTCATTATTGCTCATTTCTATACCCTGATCATTGTGACTAACTTCTTCAAATTGGTTAGCATTCAACTCCGATCTAAATAAGTTTATTTCCCTTTCTAACTTCCTTAACTTCTCAAGCTTGTCACACTTGACATCAACACAACCAATCGTTACATCAGACAAACGGTCATCAGAAGGGTAACCTATCATTGTCACTGGTTCCCCATTGGTATTCCGAAGACCAACATCCGAAACCGTGTTTACCAATTGTCGTTTGTCATCTTCCTTCAAAAATGTACGTCTTGGCATTTTGTTAGTCTTGGACGAATTGATTGATAAAATTTGGCAAAACTGAACATTAATTTACGCCAAACAAATTTGTTCAAACCCCAATGGATGCTAATGATCCTGAGGAGGAATGCTAATGATCCTGAGAATGGGATGCTAATGATCCTGAGGATTTGATAGGATGCTAATGATCCTGAGGATTTGAGTAATGCTTATAAAGTCTCAATTTCCAATGATGGTGATATTCCTGACTGTTAGTCCTCCACGTGGTGCATCCTGGACTAGGTGCCAACAGGCATGTAGACTAATAACAGCAGGGTCCGAGTGCACAGCGGTATAACTGGGCTTCCGCTACGGCGGGTGGGTGCGAACATAGACCCAGGATACTTAAAAGGTATCTAAATGTATACGTACATCATATGTAGCCCTTGGGCTAAGGGAGATAACCCTGACAAAAAATCAGGCGGTCTCGTCAATCTTTGCGAACAGTGGCGACGTCACAACGATGCCGTCTACCAGCCAAGAAACTTTGTTATTCTTCCACGTTTGTCTACGCTTGTCAAGTCATCGAAATCGATCGTTTTACATGTCGTATAAATATGGGAAATAATGAAAAGGTGATCACGTTACCAACCAAAATGAATGAATGGTTTGATGGTATATTAAACGATGGTTCTTGTAAATATATATTGACCGCGCCAATATAACAAGTCGAGTTTTCGAAACACTCCAATTTCAGTGGTATTTGACTTCAAACCCCAACGGTTGGCAGTGTTGAACCTTTACAATGTCAGTAAGTATTGAACTGTAGGATCTCACTGAGATCTCGGCCCTGATTTCCTTTGATTTAACTTGATACAGATAATTATCAACACCCCCAGCTAATTTCAGTCAAAAAAGCTCTTGTGTGATCTAAATTATCGTTCTGCAATTTATTATTACAAAATAATTCAAAATTACATACCAATACTGTTTACCAACAGGAAGAAACAGGACACAATATACTCACAGAACCACAGTCACGTTAACAACAAACGTGATACATTCAAATACAAAAGGGCGCCTCAGAACAAGATTGAAACAAAGTCAAAGTGTTTAAATGTACAATAATATAAAAATAGTAATTAAAATAAATATTAATAATAATTTTAATATTTCATTCAACAGTAACAGCAGGATGTTCGAACGAAGTACTGTTGGTAAATCATTGATAAATAGAATGAATAATAGAGGGCCTAAGACTGATCCTTGTGTTTGTTTTAAAAATCACAATTTTTTGGCTTGTTTAAGCAGAAGAATTTGTTTTTTCGTTAATTTTATTTTTATTTATTTTTACTACTTTAAATGTTTTAGGGGAAATATTTTTCAACAATAGATATTTGAGCTAAATCAAAAGTGGATAAGAATTTCGTGCATATGGTTGGATTTGAACCCATTGGGTAGAAAGTAATATATTTTTATTATCTCCAGTTTCAAACTGGTTTTGTTTACAGTCAAAAACGTTTTTGGTAGTTTATTGAAAACACAAATAATCTATAAAAAATTAATTTAACGTTACAAAAAATAATTAGTCTGAGGACTATGCAGTGTTGTATCCAAAATTGTAGCGTTAGTAGAACAGATGGCACACGTTTCTGTTACGCATGTAACCAAACAATAGGCGCAAATATTCAATATAATTATAAGTAACCCTTTACGTTTGTAGACCTAATGGTTTATTGCCGCTTGACGTCTTTTTGTATTTTTTTAATTGCTTGCATAATTTTTATATTTAATATATTTTTTCAAACAAAATAGATTTGGGTTATTTAATGGGTTTTTGAAAAAAATTACGATTACAATGATTTTTAAATAATCATTTGTACATCTTAATCTATTGTATTTATTTGTAACTAATGCTTAGGATGCATTTCCATTTTATATAATGAGTTTTGATCAGCAATTTAATTATTTTCCTTAGAATATTCTTCTTCTTTTACATTTTTCCCTCTTATAAAAGGTCCTTGTTTTTTGTTAGTTTTCTCCATTTGGTTCTGTTATCAGTGTCAATTTTTGTCAACTATTTAATATTTTCAGTTTCTTGTTCCTTCTACTTTTATTGTTAATATTCGTTGTCAAGGTTTTTTTGTAAAATATAAATGAATCTTTATTACCTGAATTTTTTATAAGTTTGTATGATTTTCAGCTTTCTTCTTTACTCGTCAGATATTTTCTTTATTAAATGTAACAACTTAGTTTATTTTTTAATGTTATAATCTTTCAAACATTTTTATGCCTTAAAAGCTATTCCACCTAATCCTAATGCTTTTCTATTTTTCATCTTTCTTATTTTTTAATTACTTCTTCCTAGAATATTTCTGTTATAGTTTAATTAGTTGTTCTATTTTCCGTCACTGCGTAAAACATTTAAAGTAATAAACATTTTAAAAAATCATTGAAAAGTTGTACAAAGCCGTATTTTTAAGTTTCCATGTTGGAGTAATTCGTAGGGGTAAAATTCTGTAGTGAAACATAAAACATGTATAAATTAGTTTTATATAATAGTAGTTGCTATAGTAACTGCAACATTTCGTCTTTATATATTCTAATTATTTACACTACAATTATTATTATTATTATTATTAAGCTTTAATATCTCACTAGAGATACATTCAGCATAAAATACATTTTTACCATCAATATAAAAAAGTAGTAGTACAAATAATGGGATCAAAATGAAATAGAATGTCATATGTTAATGTTTAATAATTGGACACCATCTGCTTATATGGGTTGCGGTTAGCATTTTTTAAAGTTTTATTAACATTAAACACATTGTATTATAATAGAGTCATTCTGTTTGTAATTATAACAATAAATTTTATTTAACATGTATGTAATACCCGATGTACATATTATATTGCTGTACTTTAAAAAGATCTATATTTACTATAAAATCGATCTGTCAAAAGTCAAAAAAAGATCATTTGAAATGCAAATGTTACATTAAGCACAAAAGGATTTGAATAATTGAGGTTAGCAAGGAAATACTATATTTTAAAAAACTTGAACGTATTATTAACAAAATGCAGTAAAATAGTTTAACAATAAAATTATACCTTTAATGTCACCTACAATGCATTCAGAAAATTTAACTTTACGTTAATATAAGACGTTCTTATTGTTATCGTCTAAGTAATTTGCATATACTAATATTTAAATCAATTAAAGGGAGCTGACGAAAGATAGTCATTCTACATAAAAGAGGAAATAACGTTAAAGAGGAGGAATAAGAAAATTTCCAAATATCTAAATCCTCATTACAGCTTTATGTTGTCAGTATTTTTGTATTTTAAGCTCAGACAAACGACCTTCATTTTAATTTAAAATGAAATTTCTGTTATCAGAACATGTTGTATGTAAGTTTAATATTATCTATATGATTACTCCTAAGCATTAGTTAGAAATAGTTGCAGAAAACCAGCATGTACAACAAACTTTTGCTTATTCAGAAACCATTATAATCGTAATTTTTTTACGTACACATAAAATAGCCCAAAAAATTTCTTTTTAAAAAATATATTAAATATAAGCATTAAACAAAACATTAAAAAATATAAAATTATTTGTGGATTACTTTTGTGCTTAATAAACTGCTGAAAACCGGTCTAAAACTGTACATATTTCAAATACACGTTACTTTAAAAAAAAAGACTTTCCATTAAATGGGATTAATCAAATATGTATTTTGTGTGAAAATACAACTCTGAAATATTTACAATTAATATCTGCAATTTTTCTTTCTGCTTTTTGTAGAAAAACAATTGTGCATGATCACCCAAATTACGTTAAGTAATCTCTAGAATGTTTCTAGGACAGAGACAATAAAATTAATTTACCATTTTAAAATTTTTGTTTTTACATCTTACCCTTACATAGAGCTGTGGGAATAATAATTAATAAGGATAGATAAAGTGTCTTTAGACAGATGTAAGAATATAACTACATTGGTTTTAATCTATAAAAACGTATTATTGTTTTTCTAAATTTGGTTTTAACATTTATTTCGACTTTTCTGTTTTCACCAATAACATTTTCCAAAGACGTTCAAATTCTTTAGCTTGTTCTAAACCCAATTTTATAAGATTTAAAGTTTAAACAAAAGGTAAAAAACTTTGACTTATGTAAAAGATCAACATTAATACAGAAACTATAAGACGCCATTCTAGCTAAGATAAAGAAATAATAAGTGATACCCCTAACGGATGCTATGCAGAACCAATACTGCAGGTTTTTTATTTATTAGTGGATTGCACTCTTTGGTTTTCCCGACATGCCTGTAAAATCCTAATTATTGCCTGAAAAGCACCAATAAATTAACTTATAAATGTTTGTTTATTTGTGCTTATTTGTTGCTCAGGAAGTACAACTCGAATTAAAACTACGGTTTATCACTAAGTTACCTATGATTTTGTCAAGCGACCCTATCAATAACTCAAAGCTACTTTAAAAGCTTGCAACACTTCATTCCTCAGCTCTTTCACACCAGATATAAAATGCATAGCAGTTGAGTTTGTTTTATGATTCTACCTTGCTGCTCCCTAAAATATTATTTATTACTTCGCTATTAGATATTCCTGAAGCAAGCGATTATACACAATTGTCAAAACACAAGTTTGTAGCGACCCCAGATACATGTTTGTTCCGTTTCACATAACTTACGAAGTTGTAATCATCTCTACGTACGTATATTGCTCGAGCAGGCCTGCAAAAATCCATTTCTCGTGTTAACCGGAAATGATACCTTTAATATAAAGAAAAATAACTGCAAAAAAATCGTCAATATTTACACGTTAAAAATTGCCCATTTAGAGTAGAATCAACCGATCTTAAATTCTACACTTAGTGACGATTCCTAGAAAGTACAATATATGTCCATCTCAACTGTAAATGGAAATATTTCCTATAACAGACAATTCTCCTCCCCTTCTGAAACCTTAGCAACCCGTTCCTAAAATCAAGTATTTGTATTATTATATAATTAATTCAGTTACATTCTGCAGTACGTCTTCTATTTCGAGAATCTACGATTTTCTACGTACTGCATCTATCACTCCGATGTATTCGTTTCTGGTCGACGTCTACCCCAGATCTTCATCAATGACCGATTATTTTTGTGGAACTAGAAACATCCCAACCATTCGAGATATTCACTGCCAAAGATGCCGTATTATTCCAAATTCCAACCAAGAAATAACCTAAGATTAACCACATCTAGGAATCACTGGTTTTGTTGCAAATTCGTCCAATTTGAATCCTCCGCTCTAAATCGAGTGCAAAACAACCGCTTGTTCCTAACGACCGTCAGGAACGTCAACTAAGATTGTTCAGTACACAGCGCAATGTGCAGTCTAGTGTTGGCAATTCATCCCACAGGACCAACGGCTATCCACTATACAATAATTCAAACAAACCCCAACCTTCTAAGAGGGTATATGTAAGTGTTAATGTATGGATAAAATTAGAACACGAAAATAGTAAACAATATTATCCAATATAAAAATTACAATTTAGTCCTAGAAACGATATTTTATCAATATTGGCATTTTTAAGCGTGCTAATTATTTTAATTGATTGAAAGTTTATATAAACCGCTTCTCAACACAAAATGGAAGAATAATTAATATCTTTGTCCAAAGTCTTTAGTGGTAAAAACCTGACTGCAAGATACTTTAATATGTATATAAATGTTTTTTTTCATAAAAATTAAACACATAAATCAATAACAGATTAATTATTACAAAAATTATGCAACTTAACATTAATAATTACGATTACGTAAATGTTAACTAAAATAAAAGACTTTTTATTGTTTTTATATTTAAAAATAAATATTTATAACGCATTATACGATAAAATATAAAATATTTTATTTAAAAAACACTGATAAATAAAAATTAATCAACATCTAAATTTGTCGCAATAATTTCCCCTACATTTGGTTGTCCAAGCGGTACAGAAATAAATGAGTTCGTCATAATTTAAAACTATTAAATTACTTGTATTCTTACACAAAAAATCTACATTTCTAAATAATAAAATAAGCATACTGATAGATAAAATTGTATAAAATAACCAATAAAGCATTCGAAGCGTTGCCATTACTTAATAATCTTTTTTAAAAGAAAACAAAAGAATATAAGACAAAATCTAGATAATTGTGTTATCCATCAAACATTTAATCTATTTCTTGACGATTTTAGGAATTGTATACAAATCCAAACGTCTTTGACGACCAATAGGAATTGATTCACGAATACCCTTCAATTCTTCCATACTCAAATCAGCAAACACTATTTCTTCCTGAATTTAACCATTATATATATATATATATATATATATATATATATATATATATATATATATATATATATATATATAACGGTAATTACGGTAATATTATTAACTGTTACGTGATGCGTCTTGTACTATATGCACTCAAGCATCTAAACTAACACAGTACAGACCGAGTGTCTAGCGATATAACTAGACTTCCGCTTCAACGGGTGGGTGGGAGTACTTAAAAAAAAATACCATAAGGTGTAAATATACTGTATGTAGTCGTCGGGCTAAGAGAAATAACCGTAACAAAAAATAAAGCATCTTCGCCAATGTTTGCAAACAGTGGCGACGTCAATCACCAAAACGGCTAGCATCATTCCTACGTGTCACGTTTATCTGGCCACTTGCGTTGATCGTTTAACATACTGTAGAAATATAGAAATGTATCTATATATATATATATAAGCTTAAATAACATAACAATTTTACACTCCTATAAAGTTATACACAAACGCAATACCAAGAGGTAACGCAGTTTGTTCTATATTATTGTTAGATATTTGACTAAGAAGATATACCCTAATAAATAAACGGCTTGTTTATGTTTGTAACTAATAAAACCGTAACAAAAACAAAATTGACACATCAAGTATATTTGATATCTAAAATTTTCTTCCAATAAAAACAATATAAGGATATTGTTTGGAAATATATTTAATCACTATACTCACTCAATTAACTGGTTGGTAAAATCGTTTATTTATTATTTCCATATTGCCAAAACATCTCCATAGATAAACAATACCTTAACAGAATGCATCAAAGAGTTAAAGTTTTCTAGCTAGTGAATAGCAATCTTATAAAGATACCACTGCTTGCAAAAATTAACAAGGTACTGTGATTTATATCAGAATTATCGCTTTTAACCAAATAGCCATTGTTCCTTGAGATAACTTAACTACTCCGTATGCATGCTTGCATCCACTCCGTCAAGATAGAAGCCTGGTTGTGCAACTATGCACTTTGTCCCTAATCTGTGTGAGATTACGTCCAGGATGCACCGCATCGAAATGTACCAAATCAGGAATCCCACCATTATCACAAATTGATAGTTCACAAACGTTATTTACGTCTAGTAGCACAGTGGTCGACTCGAACTTGGATGGGCATCGGTTCGATCCCCACTACCGGTACTAAATACGGGCCATTATTTAGCTTCGCTAAAATGTCCATTTGCTAAAATATATATCTCGAGGAGCATTCAAGCAATAATGATCAAAAATTAGTGCTCATATTAAATTTCAATAACGTTACTGTTTGCATAGTAATAAAAAAAATGGTTCAATTAAAAGAATTCTCACATTTTTGCCAGCTTTTGCAGTGACTATACCCCAAGGCGATACGATCAAAGATTCGGCATGACTAACGTAATCTGCCATCAGATTACAAGCCGGACTACACATGCCCACGTAACATTGCGTATCCAAAGCACGCGCTCTGCCCAACACTTCCCAATGCAAAGGACCTTGACAAAATAAAACCGAACAAAATTGTTGTTAAAAACCCTTGTGCATTGAAAACCATGCAAGCGGAAGCCCAGTTATACGGCCGTGTATAAGTGACTAAAACGCTGGACACAAAACATGAATTCAAGTCCCACTAAATACAGAGTCGTCCTCGAACGTTACTAAATATCCCACTTGCTGCACAACCATCCAAGTAATACAGAACCAAATAAATAAATGTTGCCCTAAGCAGCCAGTTATTCAGAACTTCCATAGTCGTAAATTGATAAGAAATTTTCAATTCAAAAAATACATTAATGTCATATATATATATATATATATATATATATTTATATATATCTTTATCACTAACCAAAAATTACAAGTAAAGTCGGTATATTATTCATCGTCTGTTTACTCAACATTAAATCCATTCGTTTCTAATAGCTTTCGGTGACATAAATATTTTCAAAATGTACATTTTCTGCCAATAATCTCCATATAAAAGTATATTTTATTGAATTGTTTGTTATTCTCAAGTTTTTTAGCTATATTTGTATAATATTCAGGATGCTAATAATCCTGAGGATTTTAGTAATGCCTTTAAAGTTTCGATTTCCATATTGTCATGTAGGGTATCCTAGACTCAAACTAACATGGATCAGGGACCGAAAGTATAACAGTAAAGCTGTGCTTCCATCTAGGCAAATTGGTACAAGAATAGACCAAGAATGATTAGAAAGGAACATAATGTACATGTATACCATATGTAACCGTTGAGCTACCAGAGACAACCCTGACAAAAAACCAAGTGGCCTTGTCAACCTTTGCAAACAGTGACGTTAGAATACCGTATATTAGCCAATAAACGTCGTTATACTTCTATGTTTGTTACGTCTATCGAACAATCAAAGTCGATCGTTTAATTTGATGTACATATATGGAAATAATGACCAGGCTACCAAACATCAATTTCAACACAAATAAAACACACATCAGCCTCACCAGTTTTAGTATTGAATGACCCGGGAAATAGCAAAAGTTGACAACCAAGCTGATTGGCATAAACAAGAGAAAGTTCTGGGAAACGCACGTCGTAACAAATGCCAATTCCAATTCTGATGACGGACGAACAATTTGACTTGAATGAAGTCGTCAAAGGTACTTCAAACGACAAAAAATCTTTGCCCGACGATAATGTGGAGGATTCTTTGAATGTAAATTGACCTTGAATATATATATATATATATATATTACTAACAGAGAATGGAGATTTGAATTCAGAAATAGCCCAAAAAAACACAGGGAGGATGGCATACAGGTAGATACAGGAAACATACAAGAGTATTATGTGATATGAGGATAACAGCGAGAAAATAGGCATCATTTTTAAGACCGCAGTAAGACCGACTATGATTAACGGATCGGAAACCTGAAGCATTAGGAAAGCTCAGAAAGCTAAAAGTTATTAAAGCCCACGTTCTAAAAAAATAAAACTACATGACAAGCCAAATTTCTGTAATGGAAAAAGAAGGTAAAAGAAACCGAGGCCAACCAAAAGGGAAATGGTTAGATTGTGTGGAAGTAGATATAAAGGAAAGAGGATAACAAAATGACGTTGCCGACAGAATCAAATAGAGAAAACTAATCGGAAATAACGACCGAGAGAAAAAATGTAAAAGAAAAAAAGAAAACTAAATACATATTAATACAAAACCTTCACGCTCAAAAGTATGAGGGGTAATAAAGTTGTTATAGGTAAATATGCTTTAAATTTTTGGCATTGAAGATCCTGCACATCAAAGATTGAACTTTCTTTCTGCTTTCACTTCTTTATCGTAATTTGCTAGAATGGCATTTTTGTTGTTTGTTAAATAACATTTGTTTATAAAAAAGAATAACTCTTTTCTTACCCTAATCGGACTAAAAATCTATTATTATTATTATTATTAATAATAATAATATTAAGCACAAAAACACATTTTCACTATTAGTCAACAAATAATAAAGTTATAACCCAAAAATATATTATAAATAGTAGGAACAAAATGAAATATACAAAATTATTTAATACACAGTGAATATGAATGTAGTCAATACGGTAAACATGTGGTTTGAAAACAAATAATTCAAAATCACTATATTTTGAATCAGTCATTATAAAGCAGAGTTACATTATGGTATAGGATTTTGAAACTAGTTCAAACAAATGCATGGATAGAAAAATTAATCTGTGACTGTGTAGTTAGAAGTTCAATTTTGTTTGATTCTGGATTGGTTAATACTCTGGATAAAATTTGGTCAATGCTAATTGTATAAAGGATTTAAAATGTTGGTTAACAATGTCATTTAATAAAACGGAATATTTGATCCCTGCAGATGTTAATGCCAATGATATGCATCTTTTGAAACAACATAATCTTGTTTTAATAAATAAAGAAAAGTTACAGGTGAGTAATATAATGTTAAAGGATAAAAACAAGATGTAACGAACATTTTATTAATTCGGTTATTAACTTTTGGTTTCCTTAATCTTCTTATGTAGTAACACAAGGATTTTTTTATAAAGACATACTCTACATGATGACACCAGGTAAGTTTTCTATTTTGTGTACCCCAAGATGCTTAATTTTGCTACATGTACATACATTTTATAATTCAATTTGAACGCATTTTTAATTTCATTGTTTCTATTGAACGCCTTGTAAATTTAAGTTGAAATCAAAGTTAGTAGACCAGTGCTCAATTTTATTAATAAAAATTTCAAATTCTTTTAAATCATTATTTGAAGAAATTTACGTGCACAGAATCATATCATTGGTAAATTTAAACAAATGTGATAGTTGTGAAACTTGTAATGGATCTGCGTACGGCAAGTGGACATTCGGCAAAGCCAAACATAATCCTTCATTTAGTGTCAGTATTAGAACCCAAACCCACCCAATTTTAAGCCTATCGTTCCAGCCACCTCTGCCATCCTGGCATACAATTTCATCTTGAACACTGTCCCACTATTTGATTGTCTAATCAAAACACTCCGAGTTTGATAACTCACCTAGGTGAGTCTTTTTTGAAAATAACCAACGCAGTCGCATGGAACACTACAACAGAAAATTTAATCTGTTTACTTACACACACGTCGCACAAACATAATTTTACCCTACTATGTAAAATTACAATGTTCATATAATATGCATTACAAATATTTCGACTAGGTTAATAATTAAATATTTATAAGGTGAATGTTGTATGCAAATGAATAATCATTGTACACATTACGTCTACATCGACAATAAATAAACATAACCCAAATTTATTCAACTTTTGTCAATCTACTAATGTTGAAAATTATGCTTATTTTTCAAATACAAAACTAATTATAATTTATTCAAAACTTTACACGAATACAAATAAGAACTTTGCGTTCTATTAAAATCAAAACATTAAAAAAGGTTTTAATAAATAATTAATTAATCAAATCACTCAACCAAATAATGTTTAACCTATGTGGTCGGTTTTTTGATACAGAGTTGGTGAAAAGTTAGATCCAATATGGGGTTGGTACGGAATCGAGTCCCACCACGGGCCCCTAAATGTGGGAGCCTTTGGCTAAATGTCCACTTGCTAAAAAGTGCGTTGCCTGTAAAACATTCAAGCAGTAACAGCCAAATAAATAAAATAAATTGTATATCTTAAGAATATTCTTTTTAATGGCACAATTATTTTTCATCAAATAAAAGTAATTAATAAATAGAAACAAAATGACTTCCTATTTGATTGTTTTTACAATTAATTTTCATTCGTTTCTAATGTTCCATTTTACACAAGGAATGATCTACTAACAATCTTTTCTATGCAAACATAAATTATGCACCTTTGAGAAATTAAAAAATGGCAAACTTTCGTGATTAAAGAATGACATACATTCATCCTCCAATCCATTTTTTGTTTTACTTTTAATCTAAGTTGCGCCACGTAGAGATAAAGTTAGTAGTATCACTGTCTATTGACAGTAATAAAAATTCAAGACAAACAATTTTTAATCTTCACATGTAAAAAGATAAACATATTCAGATTTTAATAAACAGTTGGTAGTGCTAAACCCAAAAGCGGGTTGACATGGGTTCGACTCTCACTGCAAGCATTAAAAGCGGACTCTTATCCGGAGCTTAACCAAATGTCTACTTATTATTATTATTATTAAGCTTTAATATCTCACTAGAGATACATTCAGCATAAAATACATTTTTACCATCAATATAAAAAAGTAGTAGTACAAATAATGGAATCAAAATGAAATAGAATGTCATATGTTAATGAATATAAATATACAGGGTTTAAAATGGTACTTGTCAGTGAACTCTTATTTTTTAATTTGTGCTATTTTAACTTGAAAGTTATATTTTTTTTTCAACTAAGTAATTATGCTAAAATAATATGGACTATCGATACTTAAAGTTAATTGTGTTTTCACTTTTTTATAATTATAAATAGTTAAGTGTCTTGGAATTTTTTGGATAAATTGCATTCAAGTGGGTAAATGGTGATAGTCACACTTATGTGTTAAATTATCGAATTCCACAGGATTATATCAACAATTTGGTCGATTCCTATCCAAAACGGTTAAAGGAAGTTATAAAAAAGCATGGCTATCCCCTGAATTATTAATTTTGGACAATTGGTGATGTCTGCTTTATAGATATGTACATATTTTATAATATAATTTATTTTTAAGCAAATAACGTAGTAGTTTTTTCATGTTGTCGAAATGTGTAAATTCTGGGTTTTTGGTCTAAGCGTAAATTTGATAATGCTATTTGCAAAAAGAAAATATTTTTAGTGTTTTGAATATTGATATTGCTAAT
The DNA here is from genome assembly GCA_025895645.1 of Cardicola forsteri. NCBI lineage: Eukaryota > Metazoa > Platyhelminthes > Trematoda > Strigeidida > Aporocotylidae > Cardicola > Cardicola forsteri. The sequence continues at coordinate 86,063 of JAKXYG010000047.1, read as the reverse complement.
GTGATGTTTAATGCTTATTTTAGTAAAATGTTGATGTGCCTAATATGCTTAAGTGATGTAAGGAAAGTCAATCAATTTCAATATGCTAATTTTGACAGCTCCTATTTTAGCCCCTGTAGTCTATATAGTATGCATGTGATTTTAAAATATATATATATATTCAAAATTGCTGTACATTGAATGAGTCATTATAAGGCACACTTGTTACATTATACTGTGAGATGTCCAAATTAGTTCAAATGAATGCGTAGGTGGAACAATTCCTACTTTGATAGGTTTCTTAGTAGTTCAATTTTGTTTGATTCTGGATTGGTTAATACTCTGGATAAGTAGGGCAGACATGAATTTTTGTATTGATTAGTTTTGGCTTTCATGTACAGGTAAGTTCTTCTTGTTTTTCCAGAAGCTTTAGAATTGTTAAAAGCTGCATGTAGCGGGTGATTGTTATTATTTTCAATCCTTGATGCTAATTGTATACAGGATTTAAAATGTTTATCAATAATATCATTCAATAAGATAGAATATTTGATTCCTGCAGCTTTTGATACCAATGATATGCATCTTTTTAAAATAATGTAATCCTGTTTTAATAAACCAGGAAAAATTATGGGTGAGCAATATAATATCAAAGGATAAAAGCATGATGTAATGAACAATTTAGTAATATAATTGTTAACATTTAGTTTTTCTTAATCTTCTTATATAGTAGCATAAGGATTTGGTTTTTAAAAATATATGCTCTACATGATCACACCAGGTAAGTATACTATTTATGTTTACACCAAGATATTTAATTTTGTTACAGGTGCATATATTTGTTTGATTTAACTTAAATGTTCTGTTTAATTCCATTGTTTCTCTTGGACGCCTCGTTGTAAATTTAATAAACTTGCATTTTGATGGATTTAAATTGAGATCAAAGTTAGTAGACCATTTTTCAATTTTATTAATAGAATTTTCAAAATTGTTTAGATCATTGTTTGAAGAAATCTTTGTGTACAATACCATATCATCTGCAAATTTAAACAAAAGTGATGGCTTCGGCACTAGCATGGATCTACGTACAGTGAAAATAAAAACGGAGATAGTACTGCACCTTGTTAAAAAATGCGTTTTTCGTAAACCATTAAGAAATTAAAAATGCAATGTAGACACTCTAAAATGCCAATACATCATGTATCTCATTTTAACATTCATGACTTTTTAGTACAATGTGTATCATCTAAACATACACTCGAGTGCAGAACATATTTGTAATAATATACAAAAAAAATTACTAAACAAGTGCATCACAATAAAAAACATATTTATTTATTTTATCACAAATAAAATTCAAAATTTTTAAAATAAATTGTAATCAAATTGAAGTTCCTTTTCAGGTTAAAACTAATAATAAAACTAATTGAATTATTTACAATTTAAAATTACCAACGTTTTACCCATACCAAGTACGAATAACACAAAAAGATGGGATACGAGTTCCTGTCCACTGAAATCCACTGGAACCCGCGCTAAATGTCCACTTGCTAAAAAGATATATCAGTAAAAATATTCAAGCAATAAACCCATCTGTCTACCGGCCCACTAAAAGCACCTAGAACTTCGCCAAATGTCTACATGCCGAAATACGGCTTTTTATCAAACATTCAAGCAATAAATACCAAATAATAAGTGCAAAGATATCAGAAGTCTCTAGAGAAGTAGACTCAAAACTGGATGGGCACGAGTTGGAGTCACACCACTAACACTAAATATAAACCCTCGGTGATTGTCTTCGCTACGTGTCTACATAGTGAAAAAAGTTACCCACCAAACATAAGTAATCAAAATAAAGAAAGTATATATATATACTTGCATACAACTCGATAAATACCTGGTAAATCAATATCAAACATGTGCAATTTTCGATAAGTTCCCACTACGTCGCCATCTGGATTATACACCACACACGTATTGTATAACTTGCCGTCCGCGCCACATTCGGGAATGGAACCGGCTACTAGCCAAATTTTATTTTGTCTAAAATGGAAAAATAAGTCAATTACGGCCAACATGTTATTTATTCTTTATATTTAATTGTTATTGCTTTAAAAGTATCACAGAAAAGACTACTATTAAGCAAAGTTGAAGACAAAAGTCAGCATTTAGTAGGCTGATGGTTACATTGGAATTCAAGCCCAGCCAGTTTTAAATCTAGAGATTTGCCTACTCGGCCACATTGACATAAATCATTCCTATACGCCGTCATTCAGTCGCATTTGTGCCAAAACAAAAAAAGAGCTTATGATGTATCAATCAATCACTTTGTTGGTCACATGGTCACATCTTCATTAATTTTATATTTGACAAACATTTCAAACAATCGCTTCCTTTTATCTTAGATGCGTAAAGAAAACATCGCAAGTGCAACAAATACAAAATAGTAAAGAAGTTTATTGCCAAATAAACGATATCCTTAACGCTATACCGTCGTTTACAATAATCAACGTACTGTTAATTTTTGTCAAAGTTGGCTCCCTTAACCAAATGACTACATATATATATATATATATATATATATATATATATATATATATATATATATATATATATATATATATATATATACATATATATATATATATATATATATATATATATATATATATATATATATATATATATATATATATAGGATGCTAGGATCCTGAGGACCTGAGTAATTCTTATAAAGTTTCAATTTCCAATGATGGTACTATTCCTGACTGTTCCTCCTCCCCGTGATGCATTCCGGACTAGGCACCCATATGTATCTAGACTGATAACAGCAGGAACAGAGTGCACAGCAGTATAACTGGGTTCCCACTTTAGCCGGTGAGTGCAAGCATACATTTAGGATATTTAAAAGGTATCTTAAGGTATACGTATGCCATAAGTGGCCGTTCGGCTAAAGGAGATAACATTGACAAAAAATCAGGAGGCCTCGTCAATCTTTACAAACAGTGGTGCCGTCACAAAGATGCCGCCTATTAGCCAAGAAACGTTGTTATTCTTCTACATCTATTACGCTTATTAAGCCATCAAAAGTCGTTGTTTATATGCCGTATAAATATGAAAAATAATGAAGAGGTAACCACGTCACCAACCAAAATGAATATATATATATATATATATATAATATATATATATATATATATATATATATATATATATATATATATACTTTGAGATACCTTTCAAGTATTCTTAATGTATGCTTCTTGCACCCATCCACCCATTCATAGAAACTCAATTATACCGTTTTGCATTTGGTTCCTGATCCGCGTTATTCTGCGTTCAGGATACATTACATATAATCAAAATCTGTTATTAAAATCCCTCTATATAATAATAATAATAGTCAATAATAATAGTAGTAATGCATAACATTATTATTAGTAACTTGCTTAGCAGCATTTGCCATAGATTGACATGAAACACCATCTGGCACATTTTCTGCGTACGACTGAAAATATTTGGCACCATACAACGAATTAAAGCATTCGGGTAGACAAACTAAATTCGCTCCGTGGTTTTTGACAGCCCGTCCGACAAGCTCGCATGCCCTTTTAATGTTGGCACTCTTGTCCGCTCCAACCATCAACTGCACAAGAGCCAAGCGGAACATAATTTAAACTAAATAAATAGTGGATAAATAATAAACTAATAAAATAAAGTAATCAATTAAAGTAGTACTGCTTTAAAAGTTTAGAAAAAATATAAGAAGCAAATTAATATTACCTAAAATATTAAAAACGTATAGGTTTTATTGTCTATTTTTTCATAAATATACATTATCGTTTTTTTCTAAATAATAATTTGATAATAATTTTTTTAATGTTTTATTAAACTTTTTATTAAAACTACTAAAGTAATGTTTAAAAATATGTTCATATCCTACTCTGTAATAATTTTGATAAGCCCGTTTACATATTGTAATGCTTGCTTTTGTTGGTTAGAATCAGTATGGTTGACTGTTAGTAAAGTCTTAACTTTTTCATTTTTCTTTTAACTGAATTTTTTAACGGAGTAAATATTCTGTAATAAATCAAAACTTTGTTAACCATTTTTTTTATTTTATTGAGAATTTTGATTAAAATGTCCAGTTGACAATAGTTACATTTATATCAAAACTAAATAAACGAAGTAAAATAATTACGCTACTATGGAGATAAAAACCATCAATCTAAGCACCAAGATGAACATTTTCTCATCATTGCTTCACACAGTATTTCTGTTAAAACCTGGACTCTTACAGGTTCAGAGATGACAAAGCTTGATAAATATAAACTGCTTCCGCATCCTCCATACCAAGGGATTCCACAAAAAAGATCACAATCTGCCAAATTCGAGATGACCTACAATTTCACGATCTTCCATCATAAGTGTTGCAACAACGAAGACTGCGCTAGTTTGGACATGTTCATTGCAGAAATTCTTATGTAGTATCATCATAATCATCATTATTAATTTTTCACTCATTCTGTTTAGTGACGTGATTGCCTTTTCATTATTTCCATATTTGTACACTATATTAAACGACCGACTTTGATGGCATTATAAGCCAAATAAACGCAGAATAATAACAGTGTCTTGGTTAATAGATGACATTCCTATAACGGCACCACTGTTAATAAAGATAAATGGGGCCTGATTTTTTATCAGGGTTATCTTCTTTGACCCAATGACTGCATGTGGTATACATATACCTTAAACTACCTCTAAGTATCCAGAGTGTATAATTGTACCCAAATTGCAGCCAAAGCAGAAACCGTGTTATACCGCTTTACACTCGTTTGCTTCTGTGTTAGGTGCACTTAGTCCAGGATGTGCCACGTAAAAGTAGCAATCATATATTATTACCATATTACCATAAACATTATAAGCATTACTCGAATCCTCAAAATACACAAAAATTATTGGAAAAGCTATATAAAGTTGGAATCAATAGATAAATAGCTCTCTTAATATTATTAATATCCTTGTCCTTACAGTTGTTAGTAGAGACTTTTATCTCCTAACTATTACAAAATTATATCATTAAACAAAAAGAATATATAAAATATGTTCGCTGTTGGAACACAAAATCAAAGCACCAACGCATTATGTAATCGTGACTCTAAAAAGTAATATATACAAGGCCACTGAAAACATTTCAAAATAACCCATTTTATGAAGTGTTATACATTAAAGGTAGCTATGTAAAAGAATATATTTGTCTTTAAATAAATATATGGAAACGTCGAAATATATACTCAGAATTGCTAATAGTTAATTTTTTAGAAAATACATTAGTTGGTTTTCAAAATAATCAAATAATTATATATATATATATATGTAGGAAACACCGACCCCCTACTTAGCACATCTATAAAGAGCGGATAGAATATAATAGAATAAAGGTTAGCTGTAAATAAGTCTGTGCTAATTAAGCAGTTGTAAATTAAATGGATACAAGTGTTAAAGTCGTTAATGTTTTAACAAAAAAACAACAAGTTATCAATGTCACCTTGGATATTGCCATCAAGCAACCTTATTTAAAAAACAGCACTACTTATTTTACAAGGAGCATGACTTAAACTGCATGGTCTAAAAATTGCTCACTTTGTACCACGATGGCTGACCGTAGCTAACTGGTCTATATACTTGCGGTCAAAATGACTGTTAGTAATTTTTAGCACTTATGTTTTACAACACAACTTAATGCTAATGAACGCCATCTTTCAACATTATACACAGCATTTAGCCATCTATGTAAAACAAAATTAATGCTCACAAATTAACTACGCGAGTGTCTCTTGGACATTATTTTTATCAATCACGGGATGTACTATTGGAACCGAAAATAGAAGTGACCACAAATTACCTAACTGCATACTTTTAATTAAATTTCGATCTATATAAAAGTTTCAAATTGCTCGAATTTCAAATCTTTTAAACAATCTACGCAATGTTAAAGGTCTCCTATAAAAACGTATTTAAACACTAATCTTCAAATTAATTTTACAACAACAAAGGTTAGTGGCAGAGCCACCTCTTCATTAATTCCTAGTTCGTATAGCAACTCGAATAATCCCCTTCCATTGTTCCTTGTTTTGGGAGACGTAAAAAGATATACCATTCCATCAACTTGGCCATTGTTTCTAAGATAAATGCCCAAACAACAACAACAATAAAAGTTAGTGACAAAGCCACATCATCATTAATTCCAAATGCGCATAGCATCTCGAACAATCCCTTTCCATTGTTCACTATTTTCGGAGGCGTGTAGGGATATGTCAATCTATCGACTTAGCCATTGTTTCCAAGATAAAGTCCCGACCAAAATAGTGTGATGATCGTCCCGAACAGCATCTATCCAAGTACGTTTCTAACCATCTTTCCTCTTCTTCCAATCGGCATTTTGACAAGCCAGGGTAACGATAAGTGAGATTGCATCAGGATTTCTACAAATAACGTGTCCAAACCAGTGCAATCTTTGTTATCGCGATACCAATGAAAGAAGATAATGAAATTGAAGGTCATTTTGAAACTGGCGATTACAGATCTTTTTCGTCCAATCCCTTGATACGGAGAATGTAAAATGAATGTTGTGCCAAATGTATCTGGAATATCTTACTTCAAATTTATCAAGCTTCTTGAACTCTAACCCCGTAAGAGTCCACGTTTCAGCTGCGTACAGAAGTACTGTGCAAACCAATAAAGAGAATATGTTCATCTTCGTGTTTGGGTTAATGGTTTTATGTCTCCATAGTAGATCGACGAGCTTTCCAAACACAGCAGCAGCCAAACAAATTCAACGATTTACTTCATTGGATGAACCACCGTTAGATCTTCAGACCAAATTCACTGCAAACTTTCACATGGAAATCCAATGCATACTGCAGCTGAACTACGTTCACAGCTATAAGTACAGCATCATCAGCGTATTGTAAGTCAGTAATGGGCATAGTACAAACACACACACCTTCCATTTGTACAGAGATCCTGATAAAAACAGCATCAATTGCATAGTTGAACAAAAGTGGAACAGTCACGCAAATTTCGAACGGCTTTGTAGTAGATCTGTTGCAATTGCAGATTACAGCAGATAAGTTCTTGTACAAAGCACGTAGGAGATTCACATGTTTCAGAGGTGTTCCATCACGTAACATAGCAATCCAAATTTCTTTTCTGTTCAGCGAATCAAATGCTGAAGAGTAATCAATAAAAGCTACATACGTAGGACGCTGAAACTTTGCCCAAAATTCAAGATTGCGTCAAAGCGTATAAATTTGATCGATGTATCCCATATCAGAATGAAAACCAGTTTGACTAGGATGAGTGATATTCTCCCTCTCCGAGTGAATCCGTTCAACTCTAGCTGATGTGGAAATTTTGGCATATATGCACAGTAAGCTGATGCCTCTGTAGTGAGCAGGTATTTACCGATCTCCTTTCTTGTAAATAGGATCAATAGTAGCACAGTGCCAGTCTTCAGGGCACTTCTCAGGTCTTCAACAAGTCGTGAGGGACCGTATTTGAAGATATAATGAGGAATTTAGTTGAAACCTGCGGCTTTTCTAACTTTGAGTTTTCTGCAAATGTGCATATTATCATCGACAGTTAAGGGTTCTACGGATATTGGATAAATTGCCGAAGGAACTGTGTCAAGCATGGATTGGTGTTGCAACCACCCTGTTGTGATTTCAGGATGGTTTAAAGTGGAGTAACCAGTCTTCGTTAGAAATTCCAGACCACCCAACTTTAACTTTGTTACCACGGTATAACTAATTCAATTTCTTGTAAACTTTCCCACAATTGTTATGGCGGGCAGAAACCTCTAGTTCATGTGATACAGAATCCAAATATTTTTGCTCACCCTCCCCATAACTCTTTCCAAATTCCGCACACAATATCCTTGCTTCACTTTCTTTGCTTGTGCACAAAGATCACAAAAATTAGAGGACAACCAATGTGCACTTTTAAAATTAATTAAAAACGGAGAAGCACCAAACTACCTATATCAGTCTTCTGTTTCAGAATATTCCAAAACTGATTTATTCCCATATAACAATTCGGAACAACAACTGAAGCTGCTAAATAGGCTATAGAAAACTTGGCAGCACAGTTGTTATTTGTGAGCAGGGAGTAATCCAAATCAGGAATACCAGGTCTAGTCTTGACAGTTCTGAGACGTAGCCGAAACGATCACGAAACAACTAAACAATCAGAGTCATTCTCGCTTCTGGTTAGGCAGTCTCTATATGCGCATAAATTATTGATTGTACTGAACCAACGTTCACTAAGCAAAACGTGATCGATTTGTGAAGAATACCGACCACAACTCGAACGAAATGTTGTCAAATGTTTCACGAGGTGTTGGAAAAATATGTTTGTGAAAAAAATAATGTACCTAGCCGCGAATTCACTTAATCTTCTTTAGATCTCACTTTGTTCGCGCAATTTCATCCAAAGGTCAAATTAATTTTAATAGCTGACAAATACAGATAAATAAAATTCTAATCTAAACTGAAAATAACTAACAAATAAGTAGGATTGACATGGCAGTAAGTAAACTCAATTGTTTTATTCTAAATCCTCTAGTGGAAATAAATTTCTAAACTTAGCATCAAAATAAATACCTCTTGCAGTATGTAAAAATCGTTAAAAACCTTTAATTCAAAATGTAATTAATACGTAGTCAGCTTACGTACTAGTGTTAATTTTTCAAGACATGTTTTAAAACTTCATGATTTACAAACTTTTACCAACTTAAGACTAACCTACACAAAAATAAATGGTAGATCTTTATTCCTAATATAAAATTTACAAAATTTTAACTATCTACTTTTTAATATTTTTCAGTCATAACCACTTAATTAAGCATTATTGATTGTCATAATTATCGATTTTTCCTTTTAATAAACAACCATCACATTTTTGTAACTCAAGAGTTGTATTCATTTGTTTGTTTAAATACTGTAGTTCGTATAATTATATTAAATTAATTTTTTAACAACAACAGGAACAAAAGTTGGTAACATAGTCACCACTTCATTAGTTTCAATTTTAAATAGCATCCAGAATTTCAATACAAAGAGGTTGTTGTATACGAATTGAACTTGAAAGGATAAATGAGGTTTCTTGGGTAGAAAACCGCTTCCTTACGATTATTACAGTAATCACAAGAATTGACAAGGAGATTTTCTCCGAGAAAGTCAGGAATTGACGTCGATCGACGAATTTACAAACCTGACTGAATACATATATTAAATGGATACCTTCTAAGTATCCTGAGCGTAAGCTAGCATCCATTCACTGACCGGGAGTCCAATGGAAGCCAAGTTATACCGCTGTGCACTAGGTCCCTGCTGTTGTTAGTCTAGATGTCTATGGGCACTAGTCCAGAATCTACAACACAAAACAGTCAAAAATATCACCATCATTGGAATTTGAGTAATACACAAAGCCTCAGGATCATTGACATCCTAACTAAATAGATACTGCTTTAAGTTTGTTTGCTTTCTGCTATTATAATTTATATGAACAAATAACTGTAGACTAATTATCACTAGTTAACAAGTATTAAATTCTACCATCACACTCTCGAGATAAGATGCTGCACATCAAGTGAGACATTTATATTATTTTTTAAAGATGATTACAGTATTTTTGCATCGCAATGCAAAATTTGTTTTATTATTAACTGTTTTTATATTCTTATATTTTTACTAATTGTTTGTAAATTTAAATTCAGTAAATTCCATTGTTTTCTTCTTTTCTGCCTTGTTTTCCGAAATTCTTCTGTGTTAAACATTCTCCCTTCCCCCATATCCCACCTTCACCCTCTATTTTCTATCCTTGAAAAACTTTGACATTATAAAACAAGTTACTAACAAGCATCTAACCTAATTAAACCGTTAATAAACCTGAAAACCTACAACATCCGTGTACATATTAAATATATAAAATCTATCATATTAAAAACTGTACTTTAAAAAATCAGCAATCTCATTACACTTCTAGTATAACTGTAATAAACTAAAAGATTCAATGCATTAAACATTTAAATTATATATATATATATATATACATATATATATATATATATATATATATATATATATATATATATATATATATATATATATATATATATATAGAGAGAGAGAGAGAGAGAGAGAAAGAAAGAAAACTATATTTATGCAACAGTGTGATCAATAAAAACATGTTAAATTATTTTTAATTAATGCGTAAAACTTAATTAATTATAAATATACCAAAAAATTTACCTAGAAACTCTAAAAATACTCAAAAATATACAAAATATAAAAAAATTAAAACCTGTAAGTTAACAAACACCTTTGATTTGTTTTAAAACACATTGTTAAACAACAAAAGCAAAATTATTTTAAAAATTAAAACATATAAAACAAAATTCCATTATTTATCCTATTTATCACACTAACTTTTTATAAAAGAACGTAATTATGACCTACAAGTATACTTATTAACAAAGAATTGTTTTAAAATTTAAAAACATGTTTAAATTTAAAAATGTTGTTAATTATACATGTTTAAATTTGTATTTTTTAAATTTTTTTATTATATATGTGTGTAATTAAATAACAATTAATTCAATAAAAACTTATATTAATGTTTAAATTATTTAAATTTTCGTATTAATTGTATTATTTTAATTATTTATTTTTTATTTATTGTTTTTTAAATTAATTCCTATTAAAATTTATTTTGTAATTAAATATTAAAAAACATTTTTGATTTAGTACGTGAATTTATTTAATATTTTATGTTTATGATTTTTAAATTATTTTACGGAAAGAAACATATGTTATTTTTTTAATTATTTCTTTACATTGTAAAAAAAATATTTTTCCTTTTTCCGGTTTGATTTTTTATTTTATAAATTACACAATTTTATGGTAGATGATAAAACCAACCAAGGGAAAACGTTGCGAAAAAAGGAACCATAAGAGTTAGATAACCTGTTGTGAGTGTGTGATTACTCGAAAGTTAGGAATAGAAAAGTTTCAAAAAAGTGTGACCAAATTTGCACGATGACGCAATACAAATCGTATAGTGCTGTGTAAATATTGATTTTTCCGTTATATACATTTTCAAGGTCAAACAATTCCCTTTTAATAGAAAAATGCACCAACCTGACTCACACTTGCTCACAAAGATTGACCAATAAAATTTTTTTAATTTTTTTTTTACCTTGGTTGGTTTTATCATTTACCCAATTTTATATTGGGATGCTAATGATCCTGAGGATTTGAGTAATGCTTATAAAGTCTCAATTTCCAATGATGGTGATATTCCTGACTGTTAGTCCTCCACGTGGTGCATCCTGGACTAGGTGCCCCTAGGCATCTAGACTAATAACAGCAGGGTCCGAGTGCACAGCGGTATAACTAGGCTTCCGCTACGGCGGGTGGGTGCGAACATACACCCAGAATATTTAAAAAGTATCTAAAGGTATACGCATACCATATGTAGCCTTTGGGCTAAGGGAGATAACCCTGACAAAAAATCAGGCGGCCTCGTCAATCTTTGCGAACAGTGGCGACGTCACAAGGATGCCGTCTACCAGCCAAAAAACTTTGTTATTCTTCCACGTTTGTCTACGCTTGTCAAGCCATTGAAATCGATCGTTCTACATGTCGTATAAATATGGGAAATAATGAAGAGGTGACCACGTTATCAACCAAAAAAAAAAATTAGGATAAGTGTTACTAAATGTTACTAAACGAACGTTGAATGTTTTTCATACAAGTACATAAACAATATTACATTTAAAAATTAATGCATGTTGTTAAAATTGTTATTTTATGGTAATAAAGAAAATGTATTTTATTTATCTATATTGTAGTTATTATTATTATTGTAAACTTTTTACGGAACTATTATGAGGGAACAATATAATATTTTTTAATAGAATCATTATTTAAAATATAATTTATTAATGTGTTAGTGGAATCTAATTTTTTTTAAATATCTAATGCAGCAATGTAAAGACTAAGTCAGCAAAACACCAAAGTATTTCATACTATCATAAATGTCAATTTTGGATAAGTTAAATGAAGTGTGTTAGAAATGTATATAAACTAAATTTAATTTTTTTACACTTTATAGGATTTAACTGTAAGTAATAATTTGCTGACTAATAAATGCAATACATTTTCTGATGAAGTACTAGTTTTATATAAAGTAATTTTATCTGTATAATTAAATATATAACAAGCTCTTTAAGTCCAAAAACGTCGATATAATGAAAATATGAAAATAGACAAGGCTGCGCTTAGTAAAATATTTTTGTAATTTTTAATTAATGTGGATTGTTTATTACTATTAAATTATTACAAATAACTTAAATACTTTAATAAAATTACATTTAGTATTAAAAAATACAATAAATACATTTTGGTATTGTAAAATTTTACTAAGAATTCTGTTTTGATATCCTTTGTTTTAACTTGATGCAGAAATTCATTGACATCTTTAGCTAATTTCAACTGAAAAAACTTTTGTGGGATTTAATTATCGTTCTGCATGGGTTCGAATCCCACCACCGGTATTAAAATGTAGAACCACGTTCGGCTTTGTTAAAATGTTTACTGCTGAAAGGTGTTTCTTGTAAAACATTCAAAATAATAAACGTAAAACAAAATAAAATAAATTAATACAAATATAGATAACAATACTGTTTACCAACAGAAAAGAGGAACGTAACATTTCTCACAATATCATAGTCACAACAACACATAATAAATTTAGATACATAATGAATTACGCGTTAAAACAAAATTTAAATAATGTTAAAATTGCTTAAGTGTACAGCAAAATAAAAATTTTTAATAAAAATAACAATAAATAAAATACTAATTTTTAATGCCTTTTGTCAACAGCAACGCTCCAGGCCAAAAAACAGTTTTTTCAGGACGGATAGTACTAGAAAATCCTGAGTTCACAACAAAAAAAGTACCAAAAAAAATTTTAATATAAATAAAATTGTGAACACTAAAACTTTGTACGATTATCCATACATAACAACCAGAAGCATACCAAACAAAATACATAAGCTCGATTAATGTATTCAAGTATAAAACGCTGCCTAATGACTTTGTTGAGCACAAATTTAAATGTTCAACATTCTACTGTAAGTACAATTGTCCACATGAAACGCTGCTCAAATAGACACGCTAAACTACTGGTAAAAATTAAAACAATGTTTTTAACATCCTCTTTTTGTTGTTTTTTTTAAACTTAGATACTTTTGTCTCAATAATGTTTTAGTACTTTCATTAAAAATAGTTTTTTTTTAAGTTTTTAAAATGTTTGTTATCCCTTTAAGCTAGTAATGTATCTGACTAATGTCAGTTAACTACATTAGCTAAATTTTCAATTTTACTTAGAATATTAATTGTATAAGACTAGTAGTAAAATACATTCAAACGTATTTCTAGTTTCGCATCACTGGTCCTAAATATACGTCCAAGTTCGACTTTACTTAAATGTCTACTAATGAAAGATGGTTTTTGTAAAACATTAAAAAACAATAATAAAATAAATGAGTAAAACATTAAAAAACAATAAAAAAATAAATGAGTAAAACATTAAAAAACAATAATGAAATAAATGAGTAAAACATTAAAAAACAATAATAAAATAAATGAGTAAAACATTTTACAAGAAAAATAATTTAATAGAAAACTAATAAAATAATATCACATTTAGCATTTTTAAAATTTTTGTTTATTTAACAAATGTAAATTAAAACAATTATATTTTTTAAATTAATTAATTTTTTATATTATTATTGTGTTATGTTTTAATTGTTTTCGTACATAATTTCTTATGTTTGTTTAATCACTCCAGTATATAAGATAACGTGTCAAACCTGCTCAAACTCAGTCGATTCACTAGTCGATTTATGCATCATAAAATGAAGCTGTTTTTCTTGTTACTTATTTTTCACGCCGTAAATTGTAATGCAGAAATTAGCGAAGAAGATGGAGTTCTTGTCCTGACTAAGAATAATTTTGATGAAGCAATTGAACTTAATGAATATATTCTTGTTGAATTTTGTAGGTTTTGATTTACTTAAATATTGTTGATGTAGATGCTCCTTGGTGTGGTCATTGTAAAGCTTTGGCACCAAAATATCTTGAGGCTGCTAAAAAATTAAAAGACGAAGGATCAAATATTAAATTGGCTAAAGTGGATGCCACAGTTGAATCAGAGCTTGCAGCAAAATATGGCGTAAAAGGATATCCGACTATAAAATATTTTAAACATAAGAAACCCATGGAATTTAAAGGTTCACGAGAAGCTGATGATATTGTTTCCTGGTGCAAACGCAAAACACAACCTTCAGTACAGATTATTGATAGCGTTATTCAATTTAAAGAATTGTCAGCTAATTCCAAATATTTGTTCGTAGCTTTTACTAAGGTTTGCTTAAATTGCAAATTATTATTGAAATAGGTTCAAAATAATGAATTGGTGACTGGTATTGAGGAACATGCTAACAATCTTGATGATGTGGCTTTTGCAATAACTAGCAATCCCGATGTTTTATCGGAAAGTAAAATAACGAAATCTCAGAGTTTCATGCTGTTCAAACCGGTAAGGTTTTAATTTTTTGTTTATTTGTTTTTAGAATGGCGAATCTGTTGAGTATACTGAAGATTCTCTTGACAATTTGTCTACTTTTATTCGTATTGAGATGATTCCATTAGTTAGCGAATTTTCACAAGAAATAGCTACCTTAGTATTTTCAAGTCCAATTCAAAAACATGTTATTATATTTGCCAGTAAAAGCACTGGTTATGAAAACTTGGCTAATGAATTGGTTGATGTAGCTAAAAAGTATAAAGGAAAAGTACGTATTTTGTATGCATTATTAATCAAATACTGTTACATGACATTGCAATATATATATATATATATATATAATTCTACAGTTGCACGTTTTAATTGTTAATGTGGACATTGAAGATCATGTTCGAATTATGGAATATTTCAATATAGAAAAGTCGCAAATACCAACTTATCGCATTGTTCAAATTGGTGATGAAGTTGTTAAATACAAACCAGAATCCTCAGATTTTTCAGTGTCTTCAATTAGTGCATTTGCAGAGGATTTTCTTAATAATAAAGTGAAGCCATCTTTGATGAGTGAGGAAATTCCTACTGCAAACACAGGTCCCGTTCGTGTTGTGGTTGGCAAAAATTATAATGATGTTTGCTTAGATGATACCAAAGCGGTTATTGTGAAGATATGTAAGCATTGATTATTCTTTGATATTTAATGTTATCGCAAACGTTTCAACTTAAAAAATTTTGATTGCCATTATTTTTATTATTTTATATTTTAGATGCTCCATGGTGTGGTCATTGTAAGGCTTTGGCACCTATTTGGGAACAACTTGGTGAAGCTTACAAAGATTCCAATGACATTATTGTAGCAAAGATGGATGCAACAGTTAATGAAGTTGAAGATTTGAAAGTTAATGGTTATCCTACTATTTTATTCTATCCAAAAAATTCTAAAACAGTAAGTGATATATATATATATATATATATATATATATATACGTAATACTAATAAACGACTATTTATTTTTCAACATTTTAGCCTGTCACTTACAATGGCGAACGTACACTTGAGGACTTGAAAAAATTCATCGATTCGAGTGGTGCAATTAATGAAGAATCTAAATCTCAACCCAAGGATGAATTGTAAACTTCGTATTTTTCAATCTGTTTCTTTGTTATAATTACTCATATGCGTGTCTGTATTTGAAAAAACGCTCTTCTCATTTTTAGTTTGTCTGTTTTCATTTTTTACGAATTTTGTATTAGTGCAATGAATACATTTTTATGGCTATTTGCGTTGTTATGAATAAAGGTTATTTTGTCTGAATCTGACTCAGTTTTCTTAGTTTCAATTTTTTAAATTATTTTTCATGAAATATAAACAAGTTATTCATACAATTTTTGAACCTTGTTGCTGCTTATAGCTAACATGATTTTCGGCTTTTATTCTGTTTGCTCGGGTTTAACTTCTAGCTTGGGAACTTAGATTTAGGATGCTAATAGTCCTGAGTATTTGGGTAAAACTTATGAAGTCTAAATTTCCAATAATTGTGATATTCTTGACAGTTACCTCCACATATCACATCCGAGTAACAGAGTTGAGTCAAGAAGTATGCTGTTTACCAACTAGTTCCTGAGGAATATAACTACGATTACTTAAAGTTGCCCGCATCTTGAAAATGTCTTGTTTTCTCTTTCAACCAAATATCATTTTCTGCAACGTAGTGCACCATCATATTAGGGACTGTACGTTCTTGGGTTTCCAGATGAAACTGGTAAATTAGATGAAAACACTAAACTCTCTGGTCACTTTGTTTCCCAGATATTACTCATTTGGACTTGTTCTTATTATGGTACGTTAAATATTTCTATTGAACAAATATATGGGACAAATAATTCAAAACAAAAGATCACTGTCATTATTGATAAATATATGCTACAGCAGATATGACAAAAATTGATTACTGTCTTCATGTGTTTCATGTAACTATTGGAACTCATAAATGTGCATTAAATAAAAATAATAAAAAAACAAATATAAATAGTAATAAATTAATTAGGAAATTATCTATTTATTTGCTTTTGTAATAGATTTATCAAGTTGAAAAATTGTTTATGGGCACCATATATATATATATATATATATATCAGTACCATATGCGGACCTTTCGAAGAATTTTGCGGGTTTGTCATTTGTTGTCGTTAGTAGCTAGTGGTTAATGTTTACTAATCAAAATACTTCGTCTTTACGTCTGTAAAGTGTACAGCTTTGTCTTGTGTATAAAACAGTAGAATGAGATTATTTAATTGGTTAGGATTGTATGACGACAATAAATTTCGTCTCACCACTAAAAAATGATAATTTTTTTCTTTAATTATCATCTTCTTTTTGGGTACTTTGTGTTTTACACTTTTAAATCAATGTTTCGGAATGGTACATGTACACGTAACCAAAAAGCTAGATTTGTATTTGGGTAAATATGGGTTCGAGTTCCACCACTGACTCACTAAACGTTTAGAGATTCGCCAAATTTCCACTTGTTCAAAAAGATTTGCCACCAAACATTTAAGTAAATAATGCTTATCCAAACATATAAAATAGGTTGTATAAGATATAGCGTCAATTGACCAACTGGGGAAGTACACATTTAAAACGGAAAGAAAAACTTGTTCAATCTAAAGCAAAGTGAATAAATATTATACGTGGCAATGTAAAAATATAGACTTGTGTTTAGTTGACCTTGAAATATATACATTCTGTGATTTTTCATACTTAGTCCAACATTATATATAATTCCTATTTTAATTTGAAATGTGTGTATGTACATGTAGACAATGTTTTTGACCTTCGTTTTGCATCCTAGGTCAATTAATGTGCACACAATATTGATTGGCGCATTTAATGCATCAAGCATAGACAAACGCGATAACATTTGTACAATGTTGAACAATGCAAGTGATGTGTAACTTATTTAAACAATTTTTGGGTTTAGTAAACATATTTGTTTAGTGTTGGGACCAGGATCCAATTAGTATCTACTCGAACAACAAAGTTTTTCACCAGTCTTAACAATGATGGTAAATGATAAAACCAACCAAGGTAAAAAGAATTTAAAAAAATCCTGTTGGTCAATCTTCGTGAGGAGTGTAAGTCACGTTGATGCATTCTTCTATCAAAAGGGGATTGTTTGACTTTGAAAATGTATATAAGGTGGAATATTTACAAAGCACCATACGATTTGTATTGCGTCATCGTGCAAATTTGGTCACACTTTTCTGAAACTTTTCCATCCCCAACTTACGAGTAATCACACACTCACAACAGGTTATATCCATATGGTTGCGTGGTTTAACTCTACCATAGCCGGTCCCAAGTCCAGTAGAGAAAGGAGGAGGATTAGAGCGCAAGGTTGCTAACCTGATTTTTCTCGAGAAAATGCTGAAGAAACAATAAGAGGAAGCTGTTTTATAGAAGTACGGCGAATAAGTGAAAGCATGATTTAGGGATTATGGAAATTCAGATAAAAGCTCAATCTTCGATATGCAGGATTTATAATGCCAAAAATGTAATTCAAAATTACACAAAACAATTTTATTGTCTTATGCTTTTTAGAGAAAAAGGGTTTTTTGAATTAAAATTGAATTATTATTATTATTTTATTATTTATGGTTATTGGCTTAGATACTTCAGTAGAAGTAGCTTTCAGAACATTGCTTATGTGTGCAAGAAATGATTCATATACCGTAAAAACTTAAGTATTTTGTTTTTAACAATGAGATTTTTAAGGGATTATATATTTTTAGAAATGTTATATTAGTATTGTCAGATTCACTTGAATAATAAATTTATTAGGTTTTCAAGTCAACCAGGAGCACTGTACAGCTGTTTCATCCTTATTTGGAATCATCAGCAGCGCATACCTTTCAAGTTTTACACATGAACTTGAACCCACGCCCTATCTGGTGTCAGGCCAGCGCCTTAAACCAATTTTGAACTGCCAACATGAGGGTACGTATTTTACGCAAATTCAGAATTGCATATAGATAATATGTTTGGTTTATGCTGCTTCGATGTTTGACCGGAAGCCATTTCTTTAGCAAGTAGACATTTAACAAAGCCAAAGAAGGACTCACATTTAATGGACTGGTGGTGAGACTCAAGACCACCCAGTTCCGAGTCCAGTGCTCCAACCACCTCTGTCACCCCGGCACAATAATAATATCCGTAATATTGTTACTTAATATATAACAATATATACGTAATAATTGTAGTATAAGTTGTTTATATGTAGATAAGATGGGAGATTTTTTAAATCAATTTCAAAATGTTTCGTTGATCAAACACCCTGTCAAAGACCTGCTTGTTTTTCAGTGTAAATTACCTTTCTTGTTTACTTTTGTGTTTACTTATTAAAAACTACTCACTATAAATTGTTTCTTAAAATATAATAGTAATTTGTTACTAACTTGAATTTTTTTAAAAACAAATCGATTGTTTTTTTCAATTTTTCATACTGCCAGTGTCAAGAAGTTTACTTGCAACTACATGCTGTCAACTGCTGAGATGTCAAAATTGTATCGTCTTACTGAGTTTTCACTTCTCAACACATTTACTGCAATATTTTATTTTACATTATAAAAGGTGAACGAGTTGAAAGTAGCAATGTGAAAAATGAAGCTAATGTGATTCATTTTTTAAAATCTTGTAGTTAGAAACGTATTTTGTGCTTTATGGTAAATTAAATATGAGTTGTTTTTATAAATCTACGTGACCAATTATGCTGTCAATACTTATTATTGTTAAAATGTTTTACAAAAATACACTTTTCAACATTCAAGACTTTTAAACAATACCAAACGGAAGGTGGCATTTAGTGTCAATGGTAGAACACTAATAGACGTTTAACCCAGATACGAACATAATATCTTAGTCACAGCCCATTTCACTTTAATATATTTGAAAAATGCTCATGTATTAATGTAGCCTCTAATTTCGTTGACCGCAATACTCCCAATTATACACATTTACGTCAGGTAATTGGAATTTAAAACTAAAACGGAAAATGGACCAAATGTATATTATAACTGTAGATATTATTCTAACACCTTTGCTATGTGTTCCATCCTGAAACGTAAATTCTGAACGTACTACAACGATTGAATTAAATACTCCTTAAATAGCAATGCTTAGTGTTGAATTATTAATTATAATTATCCACCAAAGTCCGGTTAAAGAATAAAGATAACTAAAGGTCAAGATTGGCAGCCAGGTCTTTTAAAAATTAACACTACTATGGAAACAAGAAGACGCCATTTTTTAAAACTACGGTAACAAAGTAAAAACGGTAGATGATAAAACCAACCAAGGGAAAATGTTGCGAAAAGAGGAACCAATAAGAGTAAGATAACCTTTTGTGTGAGTGTGTGATCAATCGTAAGTTGGGGATGGAGGAGATTCTAAATGTGTCACCAAATTTGCACGATGATGCAATACAAATTGTATAGTACTAGCTAAATATTAATTTTTTCACCTTAAATACATTTTCAAGGTCAAACAATCCCTTTTGATAGAAGAATGCACCAACGTGACTCACTCACTCACGGAGGTTAACCAATAGGATTTTTTTTTTAATTCGTTTTCCCTTGGTTGATTTTATCATCTACTGTAAAAACGTCATTCTAATGACAGGGCTGAGCGAAAGCCAAAGGGAAACTTAATCTTTGATATCTAAGATCTTTAATGTAAAAAATATAAAGTACAGTTACAATCTTGATGCCCTATGCTTTTCACATGTTAACAATAATAGTAAATAATAATAATTATTTATTTGTTCATGTAGTTTATAATAACAGAAAGCAGACAAATTAAGCTTAGTTTTTTTATCCAGGTTAAAATATAATTACACAAATAAAATGGAGTATTATAGCTAGCAAATAAAAACAAATCTTAGGTTAATTTATTTTTAAACAAGTGTGTGGATGTTAATTAAATATTAAATCAAGCTTGGTTAGTTATAGTCATATTGGCTACAAACTGACAATTAAAAAGCAAAAGTATTTGTCATTGTGACATTTTACACTAAAATGTATTTATAAATTGATTTCTCTGTTGTTTCCTTGAAAATAACATTTGTTCTGTAAAAAGGAGCAGGGTCGCTAGTTTTTTTATTTTAATTATTTTCCTTTTGTAACTTGGTTGTCGAACTAGTTGAGATAGAGTTAATTTAAATTTTGATACCCCTACTAATTTTAGTAACCATCAATTCTTGGATATTTTAAGTTATTTGGAGCCAAGATTAGAGTAATCACAAATGTTCTAGACCAGGGTGATAACGAATACTCTGGCTCCAGATAAAGATTCGCTATTGCACGTCGATGCGTTGAAACCTGCAACGATCGCTAATTGGATTTGTCCAAACGTGTGGTTTATGCCAATGGGGAGGTTTGCAATTTTCCTCCTTCTGTAGTGTTAAACCAGTTAGTAAGGTACTAGACGTGAATATAGGTGGGTGTGGGTTCGATCTCTACCTTCGGTACTAAACACGGGCCCTCGATTAACTTTGCTAAAAATCTCCACTTGCTCAAAATGTTTCTTGTCAAACGTTTAAACAATAAAAAACGACAAAACGCTGCCTACTTCAATTAAAACATTAACAGGCAAAAAAAAATTAAAACCTGTTTTATATTGGAATTATCAAATTTGCCAAACAATAAGTGTTTCTTTTTAATTTTTTAATTTTTACTACTTTGAATGTTTTACGGGAAACATCTTTCAACAGTGGATATTTTTAGCAAAGCCGAACGTAGGCCCACATTTAGTGCCGATAATGAGATTCGAAACCATGTTCACCAGGTCCAAGTCGAGTGCTGTACCGCTAGACCACCTAGGCTTTAGTTTGAGCTTAAACTTCCGCTTTTGGAGATTTCAAATCCAAGCCTAATACACAAATTACAAAAATATTTTGAAAATTTTTAATCCGATATAGTTATTTTTAGTTTGATAATTTATTATTTCTCAATCTGTTAACAAATACGTTTCAAACAATTACATTGTAACACCTGTATCAAGAAGGATACGGGTTCTAATTACACTATGGTAACTCAGAATGCAGATATTTAATAAGAAATACGCTAACGTTTTATTCGCAAAATGCTTCTAGTTAACAAATACAAAATATGTGTCAGAAAAGGTTTTTTTGAGGGGGCTTAAGCAGATTATATAATATAAAAGCAATAAACATTAAATTAAAAATTGCATAATAAGTTTTTAATTTTATTATTATGTAATGATGTCATGTAGTGAACGAGAGTCAGTTCTTCTCATAATCGCCTTATTTTAAATGTGATCGCGCCAGGTAATTTTAAAAATACTTCTAAGGCACCGGCAATGGAAAACATCGACCATCTTATCAATCTTGTCTGTTTGCTTCCACGTTTCACTCTCATGTATTGCCGTAGGAATGATTATTGATGCGTACAAACAAAGTTTTGTTTTCAGGCGGATAGAAGAACATGACCAAATCGATTTGAGTATATAAAAGACTGACACTGCCTTTCCAAGTATGGCTTTAACACCAATTTCGGTTTTTCCGTCTTTACCAATGATGCTTTCCAGATATGTAAAAAAATCAACAGTATCAGTATTTTGTTCACTAATGAGCAAATAATCGTTTGACACTGCACAACACATTCGTTTTTGAACAATTAATACAAGAACTAATATTACTGAAACGTATTGTTATATTTTGCATCATTTCTGGAGTTTCACTGAGTAGACCAATATCATCTGCAAAATCCAAATCTCCTAATCTCTCATGGTTCCATTTTATGTCATAAGACAAATCATTTGTGGACCGAGTCACGGAAGAAACAAGAATAGTGACAAAATACATCCTTGACGCACTCCTGTGACAATTTCGAACACAGCAATATGACCACTTTTGTTCGAACACAACAACTTGAATTTTGGTATAAGAAACGCACATAATACACATACTTTAACGGTATTTCGTAAAACTTAACGATTTTCCACAAGGATTCTCGATAAACACTGTCAAAAACTTTCATAAAATCAATAAAATTGATTGCTGAAATTCTTGACTTTGTTCAATAATGTTGCAGTGGTTGAGTATTTGTTCAATACAACATTTATCCTTTCCGAAAACCTGCTTGTTGTTCTCAAAGATGTTTGTCTACCTCATTACTTAAATGGTTTAAAATTAATTTGCAAAACACCTTATGCCAATTATGGCAATCGTTCAAACTTCCTTTTTGGGAAAAGTAACAATTACTCCATGCCCTCAATCATTTGGAACTTGTTCATTATGCCATATAACATTAAATAAATAAACAAGCTCACGTGCTACAATATCACCTCTGGAGTTATCTCATTAAGTCCTCCTGTTTTATTGTTTTTCAACCTTTGAATTGCATAAATCACTTCAGTTACAGAAATGTCATCAATACATATTTCCGGATTTTGAGTCACATTCATATTATTATCATCATCAAAATCTATGAGAGTATTTGGTATGGGCTGATTAAGTACTTCTCTAAAATGCTCTACCCATCTAGATTGCTACTCATGATCTGTTAGAAGTAAACAACCATCATTTCCTTTGATTGAAATATTGGTGTTCTTTCTAACTCCCAACAGTTGTTTCACAATTTATACAAAGTCTTGGAATCATTTTTAGCTGCTGCTTTATGTGCTTCTTTGCATCTGTTTTCTAACCAATCATTCTTATCTTTGCGGTAGCTTTTTTTAACCTGTTTATCTAAAGTCCTATACTTACCGTTAAATATTTTCCAGATAACAGGATTTCTAGATTGGTCTCTTTCTCATTTTGTTTTCTTTCTGAGATTAGTTAGATTCTAAAAGACTGATGAAATCAATTGTTTCCATTAATCATCATACTTTTCTACCCTTTTCAGATTTTGAAATGTATTTTTTAAGCAATCATAAAATTAGTTTGAGATATATAGCTGCTTAAGTTTCTCACACGAAAATGGAAGTAATTATTTTATCATTTCTATTCTCTTTAATTTTAAACAAAATTTTTCAACAAGAAGATTGTGATTAGAACCAACATTTGAATCGCGATATGCACGTACATCTTGCAAAGAAGATCGCCATTTTGTGATAATGCAAGTGTAGTCAAACTCGCTTGCTGTTTTTCTATCGAGAGTAACCCACGTTGCTTTGTGTATATTTTTGTGAGCACAAAATGTGTTGCCAACACTTTTTTCACAATGACTGTTTAGCGTCAACATCCTATAACTATTAGCATTTATGCTATCATCATAGCCGTGTGGTCCAAC
Organism: Cardicola forsteri; assembly: GCA_025895645.1. Lineage (NCBI taxonomy): Eukaryota > Metazoa > Platyhelminthes > Trematoda > Strigeidida > Aporocotylidae > Cardicola > Cardicola forsteri. The sequence continues at coordinate 62,120 of JAKXYG010000047.1, read as the reverse complement.
ATTTGAGAAGTACCTAGTTCTGTCATTGTTTACTTTGCATTGAAATCATCGATTAATATTTTAATGTCTCTTCTTGGAATATCATTGAACAAACTTTGTAATTGATCATAGAAGATATCTTTTTGGTTCTCCTCAATAGCACAATTGTTACTTTTACAAATCTGGTGTTGAATCTGGCTGATGTGATACGGTTGTTCACTGGCTTCCATCCAATCAATGCTTTAGCAGTATTTTTACTTAGTATATTACCAACTCCATGAATATAATGGTCTACATGTCTAGTATATAAAATTAATGTATCTCCACTCTTGAAATGACCTTGAACTTTTCATCGCATTTCGCTAATACCCAAAATATCTAAGTTACACTTTTTCATTTCTCGAAGGACTTGTTCTAACTGTTCATGTTCCAACACTGGTTAAGTTTTTGGCATTAAAGATTCTGTAAATCAAAGATTGAACTTCTTTTAGGCTTTCACTCAAGCCTGTCATCTGTACAACCCTGACGTCTGGATACATGCGATCACTTCTTTGCCGTCATTTACCGGAATGAGGTCTTTTTATTATTTCAGTAGGAGTATAAAATTTTCACAGAAGCCAGATTGCTAACCTTGCACTCAAACCCTCTTCCTTTATCCAGGCTTGGAACTGGTTAGATTAAATTATTTCCGGTCCAAACTAGGCGGAAATATTATTATATGAAAATACTTTTAATTAAACTTCAAGACGTAACTATGTACCCGTTTTTTTTAATTGCAACTTAATTTTTAAAAATCTACTACTGCTACTCAAAACTTTGTTAAAAAAGGAAAAAAAACATAGCTAGGGAGGATTGCTAACAGCCCTTCTTTTGTTAATGCCAAGGCTTTTATCACATAAGTTCTGCGATACTGCACAGGTTTAATAACTTATATGACAAAGTATTTTGTCTAATTTATTTTTGCAAATTAATTTTAAAAAACGTATTTCACATCTTGTTATGGATATTTAATATATTAATTGCATGTATGTATTCTACAATTCTACCCAATTTTGTGTGGTTAAAATAACTTTTGCTGAAGTATCTAAGCTATAATAATAATTATAATAATAATAATAATAATAATAATAATAATAATAATAATAATAATAATAATAATAATAATAATAATAATAATTATTATTATTATTATTATTATTATTATTATTATTATTATTATTATTATTATTATTATTATTATTATTATTATCATTATTATCATTATTATTTATACATACAATTTAAATTAATCCATATGTTGATAACTGCTTTTGTTAATTAAACTGTTTAGTTTTGTTTTTGCAAAATAATTAAATTAATAAATTATTTTTAACATGGTTTTAAACGTTTTTTTAAAATAAAACTAAACAATATTAAAAATTAAAAATTATTGTATTTAAATTTGAAAATATATAATATTCACGTTTTTTCTACCATAATCATTAAATTATTGCACATCTATTTTTTACAATTAATAGTTTTAATCTTTTTATAGTACTTTTATAACACGCGTAGCTTCCTTAGATAAATACACCTAAAAATGTACTTTTAAACCGAACAGAACACAAAAATATTTACAATTAGTATCTGCGATTTTCTTTTCTGCTTTTTGTTGAAAAATAACCGTGCATGCTCCTCAAATCCCGTATAACAATTTCCACCTGCTCCCAGTCAACGTAACAACCGCTCCACAAAATTTTCCTTTTCCAAATGCACTGTACTCACAAAATTGCACCTTATATACAATCCACATTTTTCATCTCCTACCCACATACACATGCACCAACGTGCCACACACCTTCAATTATTAATTTCCACCAATCAGAATTTTCCCGAAAAAGGTGGCGGGGAAGATGTGCCGCAACTACGTACCAACAAAATATAAGCCATGTGTAGACATTTATATCACGTCGACGTAGCTACACGCTAAGGATATATCAATAATTTATATAGTTTATTACGTCACACCAGCGACAAAGTGTCAATAACCGTTAAAGTGCAAAATTTAAAAATTACAGTAGCAACTGAAAAACGGTAATTAATAAAAATCCTTCATTTCCAGAGTAAAAGTAGGAAAAGAAATTTTGGTAAATAATAAAACCAATCAAGGTAAAAAAATTAAAAAAAAATTCCATTGGTCAATCTTCGTGAGTAAGTGTGAGTCACGTTGGTGCATTCTTCTATCAAAAGGGGATTGTTTGACCTTGAAAATGTATATTAGGTGGAAAAATCAATATTTAGATAGCACTATACGATTTGTATTACGTCATAGTGCAAATTTGGTCACACTTTTTTGAAACTTTTCCATCCTCAACTTACGAGTGATCACACACTCACAACAGGTTATCTAACTCTTATTGGTTCCTTTTTTCGCAACGTTTTCCCTTGGTTGGTTTTATCATCCACCGTAAAAACCTTTTGCCTTCTTAATGACTGTTGGGTAATTGCTTTAATATTAACAAAAATTAATAATAATGTAATTAGCCACTTTAGAAACGCACGTGTGTTTGCGTTTTATCCACTCCAGAATGATGATTGTATTTACAATAATCTTATTACTGAATGCACTTAACTCATTCAATTACTTGCCACATTTTGATGTACTTGTACATCTGCAAATCGATAATAATTGATTTAATTACAACTTCACGTAGCACTTAACCTGGGTATTTAAATACAAATAACGCAAGATGCAATTTACGTCAAAAATTAATTTTTTGTATACTTGTAAGTATACCTTGTATTAACTTTTAGCGAATTGACTCCAAATTGTAGGCTACGTAGCCTCTTTTCACTAAACGCGAGGTGGGGGCGGTTTGGATGTGACAAGCGGCGTCGCTTGTCGTCGAAGGTTGCGTAGATTTAGGGACCTAGTCGTAGTCTCCTTCCAAATACCTTACGTTTGTACTGATTACTTATAGTAATAATAACTCCGCCTAGTTTGGATTAGAAATGATTCAATCTTGCCAGTCCCAAGCCTGGATAAAGGAGGAGGGTTTGAGCACAAGGTTGGCAACCTGGCCTCTGTAAAAATTTTACTGCTGCGGAAACAATGAAAGATGACGTCATTCCGTCAAACAACAACGTTTCTGGATGGCAAAGTTACCGATGACAAGGTTGAGTGAAAGCCGAAAAGAAATCGCAATTTTCGATTTGCAGAATATTTAACGCCAACGAGACTTTGTTATTGTTGTTTTGCTGTAATTGTTGTCTTATTGCCCCATGCTTATTCTTAAAGCAAAAGGGTTTTGTAATAATAATAATAATAATAATAATGAATAAGAACGCAAAGACGGGATCGGGAAACGTATATTGCCAAATTACAAAATCTGATCGTGGGAAGAACCAAGATGGAAACCGGAATGGAACGGAATGATAGCAGGAAACGGAAGTGATCAATGGCGTGGGAACGGTTGTTTTTATAGCCGTTCCAACTGGTATGTACCATTGATACATTTAAACAAAATTGTCAATATTTGAAGAAAATTAATTGCCAAAAATTAAATGTTAATTTTTAATGGAATAAAATAATATTGTTTATTATTTTGGACTTCGAAATATCTTCGTCGATTTTCACCGCTACAAACTGTTTATTATTCAGTGTTCACAATATTTAGTACATTACTACTAATTATATATAATATCATTCGTTTAATCAAACCACAAAAATGTTTTTAAAAGAAAATAATCTAAATTTCTTTAATAAACGCATTATAGTAATTTATTTTTTGTAAAAACGTTTTTCAAATTATGTTATAATTGAAAATAGTAACAAATTTATACACAACACTAATTTACACCAAAAAATCATAAATCCAAGTGATAAAAAGTTATACAATAATTGCGAAAACAAAGATTAAATAACAAAAATGTTTAAAATTAATAAATACTTGATAGATTTGTAAATGTTGCATTTATAGTTTATTTATAGAAACGGCTAAAAGTTCAAATTTAATCTATTTAGTTTTTTAATGTCATGTATTAAAAAAGCATTATATTACAGTTGACTAAGTTAACAGTTACGGGTTTTGTTAAAATATTTAACAAAAAACAGAAGTTACTGTAACGCATGTTTAGCAAAGCTTTAAACAAAAAGACAGTAGTGTTAGTAATTGAATTAGAATGCATGTCCATTTAGTTACAAGTCTGGCATTTCAGCAGCTTTTATTACCCCCAGAATAAGACATTCTACTGTTTAAAATTAGCTAAAATTTAGTTTTATAATTTATTGGTTGGCTAAACTACAATTACAAAATTGTTCATTTTTACAAAAGTAATAACAATATTTAGTCAGGGTGGTCTAGTAGTATAGCGTCAGACTTAACTTTGGATGAGCATGATTTCCATCCCTACTTCTGGCATTAAATACCAGCCCTTGCTTAGTGTTGGTAAAATGTTTACTTATAAACGCTTCCTGTAATGCATTCATGAATACATATTTTATGGTTTTGTGTTAATTATTTGTTAATTTGATAAAGATTTTACTAATATTCATTTATTAATTTTTCTTTTGTATTTAATTACAGTTTGAGTTTATTTTTATTAAAATAGTTAAGTGACAATTTGGTATTAGATATTCTAAAACCAAAGTACAGAAAAGGATCGTTCACGCGTACTATTAGTGTTTTTTTTGTAAAAAAAAGTTTAATTTAAAAACAACAAAAATTTATAATTTTAGTAAACGAGATTAAAAAATTATAAACATGTTTTTAATAACAGGTTACATAACAATTAAAATTTATCCTAATTTTTTATAAGCATAATTTTTAATATTAAAATTGTAACACCCATAAATGCTTAAAATGTGCAAACATTATATATATATATATATATATATACAATTAAATATTCCTATATTTTATAAACAATCAGATATTAAAACAAAGAAAAGGAAATGTCATCACTCTGGTTATTAACTGTCTTTAAAACACATTTCTAAAAAAATAACGTTGCCGTTAGTACTATCGACGAATGTACGGTCACTATTTGACAAAATGGAACACTTAAAACTGCTTTTGAACGAGAGGCTATATCAAAACAGTAGCTTTTACTTATTCAAGAATTGTGATTTAACAAATACATTTACAATAATTTAATATTAATTGATGGATTTACAACACATCGCTTTGACAGAAGCAGCAGAATTAAAACACTTGGTGGTAGTCTGGTCAGTGCATCATTTGAATTTTCGCAATTTAGTATTGAAACCTTGGGTGTCAATTGTAAGTTTCTATTTTTATCTCATTATAAAAGTATTGATTTTATTAATACGTGTATTTTACCATCAACAAGTCGCTCCAAGTGTGAAAATTTTTTTCAAAATATTTTTAATTACTTAATAACTGTTTGTGATAATAACTTGATTTTGTTTGCCACTGATTTCAACAATACTAATACACAATTTTGCGTCTATGGGTTTAACCAACATAGTAAACTTCAATACTAGAGGCAACTCTAAATTAGTTTGCGTTTTTACTAATCCTCCCCAATTCTACAATGCCAAATTACTTGCTCCATTGGCTTCGTCGGACCACTCAATTATTCGAGCACTTTTTACAATTTATTCTATAAAGAATTATACGCAATTCACAAAACTCAAATCAAAATTATATACGTTTACTCGAGACTTATAACAACAAAACTTAAAGGAGGTGAAGATATCTTTTGAGCAGCACTGTATTATCACAAAAAGTTATAATGACTTGAACACCGCTAGAAACATTTTCGTTACGCCAGTTAAAAGTCATTTTGACAGGTTTTGCTTTAACGTTAAAATACGTTAAAAAGCTTAAAAAAAACTACGCAGACAAAAAAAGGTAGCATATAAAGCCAACAACCGCCCCTTAGTAAAACATTTAAGCCTTGAAATAAGAACTGAGATTAGTTTTATTCAAAAGTGTGTCAATAACTTTTACATTTCTTCCTACAACAACTCCAAAAACATATGGAATAATATTAATATAATTTTTGGAAAAATAAGAACTGTTGCTACCTCGCTTGATGTAAACTCCCTTAATGCACATTTTGTGCCGGGGTGGTCTAGCGGTACAGCGCTTGAATTCAGACCTCGGTGGACATGGTTTTGAATCCCATCGCCGGCACTAAAATGTGGGCCTACGTTTGGCTTCGCTAATTGTCCATTGTTAAAAGATGTTTTTTGTAAAACATTCAAAATAGCAAACATAAAAATAAATAAATAAACGGCAATTGTTGTACGTCATATAATTTGAGTAAATTTTATTGGTTGTGGGTTCTGTTCTCTGATTGGTTATTGTCTAGTTAAGCTGTAATTGGATATTTTAAGCACTATTTAATGTAAATTTTTTGCTCTCGCCTCATTTTGCAATGGCTTCAGTTTGTGCAGTGCATTGGACTCGACGTAAATATTACAGGTGGATAGACGTAAAAAATAGTATTCAGGTGTTTAAAGAAGATAGCAATAGTGAGTTTTATCACTGTGTGTCGTCATTAAATTATGGAGGATGTGAAAATTTACCGTACAAGAAGGTTTTTTTAGATGCACCTTTTATCAAAAACGGAAATCAGAAAGTACGGGGATTCGCATTACCAAGTAACTTTATTTTTATGTAATGTCTGGTAGAACTAAAAATTTAAATTGTCCATCCCATTTTACGGTAAAACTGAAAAATGATCATTACGTTATAACGGCAGCCAAACTGAAACATGATCATTCGTGCTCAAGTGAAGAAATAGCACTTGATCCCAGCAGAAGAAGGCTGTCCAAAGAAGAACAATGTGAGTTGAAAATATTGTTTATACAAAAATGCCCAATCTCCCAAATACAAATCTACGCTCGAGACAAATTTAAGAAAGAAGTCAAACGAGGGATTTGTATAATCTTTGGTGGAAATTGGGTCACAGTACGATAAGATTTAACTAAATTTTTAGAAATTGCGAACTTTGAAGAAACGCTGTCCCGTTTAAGGGAAGAAGGAATAGTAGCATGCAAACGGGACAGCGGTGGAAAGTACAATGTAATCAATTTTTGCCACGCTGATTAGAAAGCCTTTTATAGAAAATTCCCTGAAAATGCTTGTTTTGATGCCACCTACAGTACAAACAAAGAGAAGTAATTTAAATGTAGTATTAAATGAGTTTTAGTTATTTATTAGTGCCTTTTGTCGTGACTGATTCTTTTGGTCAGTCCATTCCCATCATGCATAGTTTAATAAGAAATGAGAAAAGTGTAACGTATGTTACTGCGTTACAGCACTTGAAACAAATAATGGGTGACACCAGTGGAACAAAGTCGTTTACAATTGATTGTGCTTCAGCCCTCCGTCGCGCACTGAAAGAAACATTTCCCAATTGCGCCATAAATTTGTATTTTTTTCGTAATGTGATTCAAATAAATTTTATTATTTTCTGTTTGTTTTTTGTTACAAAAATTGAGGAACATTTGTGATGAAACTTGGGTAAACAAGCTCCAATAAATAACTATAATCGGATATTTTATGCAGCCATTACTTTAGAACTCTGAAATCACTGTACTGTTGCCTCAAAATAACACTAGTAATATACTCATCCATCTCAGTTTCCATAAGGATCGACCTAGTTTGTTAAGAAAACATTATTTGATCTGATGTATGTAAAGTATAAGCAACCCTTTCCATTTATTCTATCCAATTGCATTACAAAAGTCGTTGTATTAATCGTAGGTCATTCATTTCAAGCAATAAAATGCAGGAACTTGATGTGAAATTAGTTTCACTAATTATTAAGATTGCACTTAACATAAGTAATTTTTAATATAATACATGGACAGTATACAAGTGATTAAATCAGGACGCACAATCATTTTTTTTTAAGTTCGACATTGCTAAATTTGATTGTGTTTACTTAACCGATTTCAATTGGGTATTTATTTTAGACATAGCACAATGAATAACTTCTTCCGACTCCCTGTCTTAGTTTTTAATCAAGCAAATACAGTTATGTTCATGGCCATGCTTCATGTGATAGTGTTTACTATTTGTAAAAACAGCCTTCTCATTTACCTTGTCCTATTAGTTAATGAGCGCATATACATTATGCACATGATACACAAAAATAACCTCCAGATTTAAGACCTGCAATAAAATATCTCCTGTCCATTTATTGGTAAATCAAAAGGCTTGTGTAAGATTATTGACGGTTAAGCACAGAACGGGTATTTTATGTGATTCTCATATCATGTGATATTGTAAAAATAACATTATAGTCTGGTTTAATGATATTGTTGTTACATTCTACCGTAAAATAGGTATTACATGAAATAACTATCTCTTATTTTAGGAAACATCCTAATATGACTCTCAGTAAAATGCAGCTTCAGTTAAAGGATACTTATTACATTGTAACAAAAACTTAACATAATCATGAAATATGATCCCTTGTTGTAGTTCATTATAATAATTATATTATTATATTTTTATCATCTAGAAACTTTACTTCATTGATTATAAACCACATTTTAAGTTTTTTATTCTCATTGTGCTATCCCAATGTAGTCATTCCAGGGCAGTATATATTTAAGGTTCAGACAAACGACCTTCATTTTCATATGGGATAAAATCACTGTAGTCAAAATATCATGCTGTTTGTATTAAACCGTACAACATTAGTAATACATTTATCGATCGTAGTTCTGTGACATCAACTCACTGTGTTAAACAAAACATTACTTGATGCAATATGTGTGAAGTATAAGCTATTATCTCCATTCCTTTATCGATTTGCATCCCATTTTATCGTAGTGCTATTGAATGCATATACAATGAGTCAAAGAAGTTTTGATAACAGAGTTGTTTTATTTGACCATAAAACAACGGTTGATTTTATGAGTTTAAAGTACAAAATAACAACGATTATGAACTTCTGGTTAAGATTTAATAATGAATTACGATTAATACTAAATAAGGATTTACAAGTTTTATTAACAAAAGCCAAATAGAAACCTCTTTTACAATATAAATAATGGGAATATAGTGTTAAAAATAGTAAAGTTATACTATACAAAATTGCACTGAATTAAAAAACAATATACTATATAAAACCAACCCCTCGGTTAATAATTAGCATAGGTAAATAAAAAATTTTAATAACCTTTTTGTTGCTTATAAAGATTAAATTGTAGAATTTAGCTATTTGTAATAATGTAGTACATTATAAAAAAATACGATTTTACGTTATTCTGTGTTCCTTACGTAAAAAAACATGTAATTAAGAATTGTGTATGTGCCGTTTTTTTAACAAATGCAAATAAATTATTGATTTTACGACACATTATGTCAGGTTATAAGGAGCCTTCTATACTGTATCTATTATTATCTACAAAAGACTTACATAATTACGATGAACTGCATTAATTTCATTACAGCGAAACGTTAGTCAATAGTAAAAATTCATTACAGTAGTGAACCCTTATCGATTTTAGTTTACGTACTTATTGTTCATTCTATGCAATAGTTATAATGTAATTTCTTTCTTTTGTTAATATGACACATTAATAATTGGAATATTGTTAACTATTTCTATAAATTAAGTAAATAAAAAGTGTAAAAACAGATTAGAACCAAAAATTATACACAATCCTTTAAATTAACTAATAATAGTACGGTCCAATACTAATAGTGTTTCTACAAAATAGAAAATTAACATTTAATGAAACATTTTAGTGTTACTGCAATAATTTTTAGAATTAATAATTTAACAACTTTAATAAATAAATAAAACTGCATTTTTCCCCCAAATTAACAGTTTTATCCCAATATACTGACTACTTTTTTACCAACAGTAGATAATAAAAAGCTTATTTTCTATTGGCTTTTGTGATTTTATTGACATGTTTACTGAAAATGGACATATTCACACTGAAACCATTTTCATTGGTCCAAATTATGATCATAAAATTTTATAATTTTTTTTTATATGACGGTTAACACTTGCCAAATAAACAATACTGTAGAACTAGTTTAACTGAATAACTTAAACATCAATGATGAACCTGATGTTCCCAAATCTATGTATAATCTTAAAAAAATGATACAATACTTTAAATCGACAACGTCATCAGGTTCAGATAGGCTTAGTATGCAAATGCTAAAACTATGTTATCCCTCAATATACTCTCCACTAATGCAAAATTTAACCAGTTCCACGAGCAGAGGCAGAATCGCAGAATCATGGAGAACTTCCAAAATTATTCCAGTCCCAAAAAAACAAACAATTAAAAAAGTAGAAGATTTTCGACTGAGTTCATGCACTTCAGTACTTCTGAAATTGACTGAGAAATTGATTTTGAATAAACTAAGTACACATTCAAAGCAAGTAATGATCTATATCAATTTACGTACAAGAAAAATAGTTCCAGTTTAGTGAACAAAATTATTTGACAAGGCTTTGTAAGCTTTTTGCTTGTTGATTATAAAGCCGCATTCGATAGCATAGGCAGAAGTAAATTGCTTAAGCTTCTTATTGAACTCAATGCTCCCAATCACACAATCAAATGGCTAACCAATTATTTTGAAAACAGAATACAACACACCCAAATTAGGTGTAAAAAATCCACTTTAATTCAAAATAACAAAGGTGTTTCATAAGGTGCGGTCCTATCCCCAACTAAAAAAGCCTGATTTACTTTTCAAATAATCCTGATGAGATGGCTTTATGTAAAGCTATCTTCTTATCCGAAGATCATGTGCATTTTCCGGAGTCAATTGGTGAATTAGTAAACTAGTCAACAAAATATAGTTTAAAAAATTAAATCCTACAAAATGTGAAGTAATTAATTTTAGCTCATACAAACCATCTACACAATTAACCCAACTTTATCCAAAGGTTTGAATTAAAAATGTGGAGATTGATACTTGTGATAGTTTTCAATATCTTGGTGTTTCACTCAATAACAAACGTACCTGGTCTGATTACATCGACCATTTGCTCACAAAAACTCGAGGTTTGTGTTACTACATAAGACAGTTAAGGAACTTTTTGCGTTTACCAACATGTTATTAATACATATTTAAAAACTACATTTTATTCAATAATATTATATTGCTCCTCCGTAATATTTGCGGGAATAAAAAGAAAGGATTTTATAAAGGTTTTAAAAAATGTATTACCATTATTAGCCGATCATCGGGCATTCCTTACAATGACATTCTTAATGAAATAATTCATCGACACTTCAAGGAATGTTTTCAATTTATCGATTGTATCTCCAGCAACTCCAATCATCTACTTTACCGTGATTTCAGAAAATCAATTGCATCGAGAATGACGAGAAGATCACATACTTAAGTTAAGTGCAGAACAAATGTATATTTAAATTTATGTCTGTCGTATTTAGAAAAGTTATTATCCAATCTCAACAAAGTTCAAAGTGAACTGTACATAAGCCTATCTAAATCATGAATATGTTTTTTTGTCTGACTAATTACTGTTATCTGTAATCTGTCCATTCTAGTTTGTAACTATTTATTATCCTTCATCCAGGGTATTGTTTTATTAGTCATACTCACACGAATCATTTACTTTTTATGTATACTGTTATATTTGCACACTACGTTTCCTAAGTAATATCATATCTCTTTACGCATATCATATTAAACATGACTTTTGAATATACGTTAATTTTGAGGTTTTTAGTTTATGTAATTAAATCTTGTTTTATTTACTTATTTATTTATTTTTGGACTGATGTTACATACTCCTAAGTGTATTGTATTTTTTATAGTTGTACATATTTTGTTTTGTGTGTTGAAAGCTGCTACTATTGAAGTACCTAAGCCAATAACAATTATATATATATATATATATATATATATATATATATATATATATATATATATATATATGTTGTTTATTAATTAAAAATACTTGTAAAACATTTATTAAACAAACGTATGTGAGGAACTGCAATATTTTAAAAGCATTTAACACTGCATTAACAAAAATAATTATTGTTTTTAAAAGTATGTTTCGATTTAACCAGTTAAGCAGTGATAATAATGATAATAATATTTAATTAGAAGTTGGTTAAATTAAATAGGAGCAACAGTAAAAAGTTGGTCAATTGTTTATATATATATATATATATATAAATTTATAATTTAATTTTTAATGTTTATTACTATATATTTTCTAAATTAAAATAATGCCTTCTAATAATAATTTATTATATTTCACAGTAAGACTATTTAAAAAAATATATTTAAAATTGTTTTGTAATTAATTATTATTAAATTATGTTTAACATTTTAAAATATTTTATAATAAATTGTTAAAAAATTAGTTACATTTAGTAACATTATTTAAAAACATAATCTGTACTATTTTGGTCGCCGCGGCAACCAATTTTTTGCGGAATTCTTATATTATGGTTCGTATATATATTCTTGTATCAAAACAGTGTTTTAATGCTTTGTATTAGTTTTAAGATTTTTTCATTTATTTTAATTACATAAGTTTTGAATTCTAGTTTTTCAACTAAAATTTTTTAAATGCTTTAAAGTTTTTTATTTTTGTGTACTAGCTTGAAGTTGAAGATATTTTTAAAAGAATTACCAACCACAATGGCGTTATAGGGGCGATTATTTCAAGAACTGACGGTACATTTTTTAATAATTAATATCTAATGATATTATATATATATATATATATATATATATATATATATAGCAAATAATTTTTAATTAGATAGAAATACTTACGAGTTTGCTCTGGAGTACTTTACCTTATTGTTTTAATATAAAGCGAATGTTTTTATATTTTATAGATATTTTTATTTGTAAGTATATATGTATCATAATTAATAAAACCTCGCAAGGTGAGGTGCGCTGTATCTCAAGTGAGGCGTTATTTTTAACTTTCTATGTTTTGTCTTTTGAAAATCTATCTCCAATATATAGGATTTTTCTTTTACATTCCGAAGTTATGCCTCCTTCCATAATCGGTGGTGTATCTTGGACTAGGTGCTGAAAGGCATCTGGAATAATAACAGTAGGGAACGAATGCACAGCGATATATCTAAGCTACCGCTTCGGCGGGTGGGTGCAAGCATACACCCAGGGTACTTAAAAGGTTTCTTAGGGCTAAGGGATATAATCCTGACAAAAAATCAGGCGACCCCGTCAATCTTTGCCAACAGTGGCAACGTCACAAGATTGCCGTCTACGTTTGTTACGCTTATCAAGTCATCGAAGTCGATTGTTTTTGCTATATCGTGTAAATATGGAAAATAATGAAGAGGTGATCACGTCATCAATTAAAATAAAATAATAATCATTGGTTAAAAAGGTTGGGTCTATTGCTTCCCTCCCAAACCCCATTCCTTTAAAAATATTTTACATCAATGTGTTTAGCCTTTTCATTAGTTACCCGAACTAAGTAGTTTAGTAGAAGTTTCTAAGCCTTGGCATTACTGAAACCTGGTTATCGGATGACTTACATGATAACGAATTAACAATCGATGGCATCATCATCATTGGGGGTACACACCTCCACCGGTTGCTATTGTTCAGAGTAGTTCAAAATTTAAAAATTCTGCAGTTTTCTGCTGACTTTAAATGTTAATTACATCTCGAGTTAAACCCCTCCAATGATCTCTATTAGCTGCAAACGGACGCCCAATTAAGTAATTCATTTGGACGAGGGAGCTTAGCATAAATAAAAGGGACTGAGTTCGCGTGCTACAATGTCCGTCCAAATTTTCCGTTGGTCGCCTAGTCTCCTTTTCCATCCAGAGGGCTAGAAATATTTGGTTTTAAAAGAATGATTATGTATTTTTGGTTTTTATTGTGAATATTTGATGCAAAATATTTTTTGACAAGTGGACATTTAGCAAAACTACAAATGCGGGATTGTATTTAATACTGGTGGTGGAACTCAAATCCACATCTACATAATTTAAAGTCTATTGCCGCAGCTACCCATGTACATTTACTTTGGTTTGTAGAAGGTGGTTATCTTTAATTGTTTTCAAGCTTATGAAACATTTTTCCAATTTTTATGTGTGTATACAGCAAATGTAGGGAAATAATGAAATTTTGTTATTTCGTATTTTGAATACATTGACATGTGGTTACATTATGTGGGGATTGTCTCTTTCATATTAAGGAATGTATCGGTTACTCTCCCACCTCTTCTTCTGATTTTTCAGAACATAATTTTCTCTCTATTTTAATTTGTTTCTTAGGAGAGCGGGTTTTTTTCTCGGTTTTCTACCGTCCTTCTTTCTCAGAGGCATATATTTTGTATTCTACGAATTCTACTCTATCTTTTCGTTATCCCAAAAATTTCTAATCATATTGGGGGTTTTCAATGCTACTTCTATTAACTGGGAGTTTCTCACCAGCTCTCCTAAGTCTTTTGATGCTAATCTTCTTTAATTTAGCATTGAACATGCACTTATCCAACATGTTCGTTCTACGACTAGACAGAGTGGGTAGTTCCTTTTTTATATCTTGATTTAGTTTTCGTTAATTTACCCTCCATTATAGATGGCACCAATCATCTGCCTCCGCTCGGTAAGAGTGATCACGCCCTTCTGACATATGAAGTCCACCTCCCCTCATCTACTATTGTTTTCAAGCACAGGCCCGAATCAATTCAAACTTTCTGTAATGCCAATTTTGTAGGTCTTAGGAATTATCTTAATGACATTGATTGGAATTATTCAAACACAAGCGATATTGTTAGTCTATATGATTATTTTTCTTATGGGATGCTAATAATCCTGAGGATTTGAGTAGTGTTTATAAAGTCTCAATTTTCAATGATGGTGATATTCCTAACTGTTCGTCCTCCACGTGGTGCATTCTGGACTCGGGGTGGAAGGACATTTAGACTAATAACAGAAGGGTCTGAGTGCACAGTGGTATAACTGGGCTTCCGCTACGGTGGGTGGGTACGAACATACACTCAGGATACCTAAAAGGTATATTAAGGTACACGTATACCATATGTAGTCATTGGGCTAAGAGAGATAACTGTGACAAAATATCAGGCGTCTTCGTCAATCTTTGCGAACAGTGGCAACGTCATAAGGATGCCGTTTACCAGCCAAAAAATTCGTTATTCTTCTACGTTTGTTACACTTATAAAGCCATCGAAGTTGATTGTTTTATATGCCGTGTAAGTATGGAAAATAATGAAGAGGTGATCAAGTTACCAACTAAAATGAATGAAAAAATGAAAACGAATTTCGTTTTACAATGTAAAAGCACTACTATAATTTTCAGGTTGAGTATCAAGAAATATAGAGCTTTTTGTTTCGCAACTGAATTTTAAATCCGAGTAGTTAGGATGTTTAATAAGTAAACAAAATTGTAAGTGCTACTCTATTAATTTAATGGTTTTTACATTTTGATTTTTTTCATTGTGGTTGGTGGCATAGTCAGCTCTTCGTTATTCTATATTTGTATGGCATATTAAACGATTGATTTCGATGGCTTCGTAAGCGTAACAAAGGTGGAAGAATAACAAAGTTTCTTCGCTTAGTAGACGGTATTCTTGTGACGGTACCACTGTTTGCAAAGATTGACGAAACCGCCTAATTTTTTGTCAGGGTTAAAATTAGGATTTAAAATGACTATTAGTATGGTGTTAAAATAGGATAATAACTTGAAAGAGTTGAATTACATGGTATGGTTTTTATTTTTGAATGTTTTGGAACGTTATTTAAATGTTTAAAAATGTAAACGTTTATTACATTTTATACAAGTTAACATTAAATTTTTATTATACTTATTTCTGTAGGTATTGCTGTTCGCTCATCAATGGATAGTGGTACAACAAATCACTATTGTGGACTTATACAGCAGTTGGTTTCTAAAACACGTTCTTCTGTACGAGACTTAGATTCATCTAACGATCTTACATTTTTACGAATTAGAACCAATCGTAATGAAATAATGGTGGCACCAGGTATGAACATGTTTTTTTGGGATGGTAATAATACTGAGGAATTGACTAATACTCTTAGTCTTAATCTCTAATTATGGTGATAATTCAGTTTCCGTACCTTTAATGGTACGTTTTTAGCTAACCAACATCGATCTAGGATAATTTCATTGTGATATAACTGGACTTTTTTTTGGTGGATGAGTGCTAGCATAGACACATGGCACTTAAAGGGTAACTTAAGATACATGTATGCCATCAGTGACCTTTGGGTTAAGCGAGGCATTGTTGATAAAACTTAAGATAGTCTTTTTAAATTTCTGTCATTAGTGGCGTTTTTACAAGAATTCTATTTATGTAGAAAAATGTATTGCTTTCTTAATTTTGTTACGTATACGAGGTTTTTTTTCTATGTAAAATATTTGAAGCAATTGTTTGAGATACTTTGTGAATACATAAATAATCAATAGGTAACTATATTACCAACTTATTCGTTTTTACATATATAATTTTTTAAATATTTACAGCTGCTTTATTGTTTTAATTTTACGTATATTTTGTTTAAGTTTGTTTTTTAACAAAATGCTTTTATTCTTTTACATTTACTAAACATATAGATATTATTTTATATTAAAATAAAATTATTGACTTTTTCATTTTTAGATCGTGAATATAATTTGATTGTTATTCAAGAAACTGGAACATCTCGTGGTGAATAATTTAAATATGTATTCCATTTGAGCTTGAAAAAACATGGTTTAAGTTATATATTTATATACATTTTTTGGGAAATGTTTTTACAATGGTTTTAATAAATATTTTTTAATTTCTCATTTTTATTACACAAAAAATTAGAGTTATCTATTCAACATTTTTGTTATAATTAACACCAAATATCTTGAAATTGACAAAAGTTTGTTTTTTATGGTTCTGTATGTTAAACTAGTTTGATGCTAATTTTGGTACATACAATGATGATGTTGAAATGGATACACTGATTGCTTAGTTTAACTTTTTTTGCTCTTTCAATGTATTTGAAAACGTTTTAAAGTCACACATTATTGTTATTTTATTGTAAACCATTTTCTTTAATGTTATTATTATTGCATTAATTTTGACAGTAGCCTATACATACAATATAGATTCCAAGCTAATACTGTAGTCGAAGGTTTTATTCGTTGTGGTTGGTCAGGGTGCTCATCTCTTTATTTCTACCACATTTATACCAACATATTAAACAATTAGCTCTAATAACTTGATAAGTGTAAAAAAGTAAAATTATAGCGAACTTTTTTGACTAATAGACAAACGTTTTGTGACGGCACCACTGTTTGCAGAGATTGACATGGCTGTCTTATTTTTATAGGTTATTCCCTTTAGCCTAACAGGTACATATCGTATGCATATACCTTGAGATACCTTTTAACTATCTTGGATGTATACTTGCATCCATCCGCTGAAGCGGAAACCCAATTATATCACTCTGCACTTAGGCCCTACTGTGTTAATCTGGGTGCTTGGGTGTACCTAGCCCAAGATGTTCTATGTAGAGGTAACAGGATATTGTTGAAATTATATATAACCAATTGTCACACTTGTTCATCCTACATATCTATAGGCACAAGGATTTCAATATTGTCAGGTCTTCCAAGCCTATACAGTAGGTTATGCTTAAAAGATCAAACTTATTCCTTCCAGTCCAGTTGACAGTTCTCACGGATGAGCTTAATTTTTTCTACTTTTCAAATACGAGTTTAAAATCGGAAGAGTTAAATATGTACAATTTAAAATTATTTAAATTTATTTCTTGCAAGTAACATTTTACTACCAACAATAAAAAACGTCATATCGTTATTTTTATAAATTGAAGAAGCAATATCTGTTTTCTTTAAAACAAATTATTTATTAAGCACTTTAAAATTTAACGTTATCGCTTTATTTTTTTCTGTCTTTTAGCATAACGGCTACATATGGTATAGACATACCTTTTAAGTACCTTGGACATGTTTTTGCACTTATTCACTAAAGAAGAACTCCACTTATGTCATTGTGTACTCGCTCTGTGATTCTTGTTGGTTAGCAATTAGGATGCACCATATAGAAGCACAAAATTGATAATGATAACATTACTTAAATCATCACAATTATTGACAACCAACATTTTAAAGATTACAAAATTTCTGTGGTTGTCTAAAATTTACAACTCCAATATAGATTGTATTAAAATAAGTGTTTGGCAACAGAACCAAAGTTACAATTGAGAAAAGCAAATTTTAATAAATAGAATAATTTTTGTGCAAAACATATATTATTCTAAATATTGAATTTTTGCTGCTTGACGGTTTTAGAGGAAATATTTTTAGTATATGGACATTTAATGAAGCGAAATGAGAGCCAACATTTAGTGCGGTTGTTGGGATTCAAACACAAACCCGCCTAGAGAGTATCAGAAATGAACCGATTTAGGTTTTGTGATGGGAAAGGCATTTGACAGTTAAAAAAACCTACGCCGAAATTATTTCATAATCATAATGCTTCAAATGGGTTTGATATTGAATCAAATGGAGAAAACTGACTAGAAACGGCTACTCTTTGTACAGAAAGGAAAGGCTATTAAAGAAGAAGACGGGATTCAGAGAGTTTTAAATCTAGTACTATTAATTATTTTACCACACCATGTCACATGTTTTTGATGCATGTTTAGTAAATGTATTTACAATTATATGACATTATTAAATTAGTTTATTTTGGATTGCATTTTGTATATTGGCAAATGCAGTGTTGAAATCTTATTAATTATTTGCCTAGGTACATAATTGCGGTAGTAAAGGTATTAGCAAATAAAACAGATTCCGATATTCATCTGTTAGGATGTTATAGACAAGTTGATGCATAAATTAGTAGCACAAACGCTTTTCAATACTTGATTCTATCGTTTCCCGAATATTAGAAGCTGAAAAACGCTTTTTAGTGGCCGGACATTAGAATGGAACCTGAGTGGCCATAACGGCAATCTACTCTTCAGACACTGAATACAGGCCCTTACTTTAGTTTAATAAAAATGTCAATTTTCTGAAAAGTGCTTGTTATTCAGCATAAAAATTTAAAAAACAAACTTTCTTTGATAAGCATGGAAGTGTGATGGGAAGGGATTAAATTAATAATTATGAGAAGTCAGTAAAGATAACAGTATTAAAGAGTATGAAAACAAAAATTACTTTTAACAAAATTTATATTACAATGTTATAATTTTCAAAAAGCAGAAGGATATTGAAGATAACACCTCACTTAACGTTAAGCGAGCTTCACCACGCACACCTGCTAACATATGGATTATATGTATTTATAGCTGACGATTTAGTTAAACTTACATAAACAAAATTATTTTTAAAAAAATTATTAAATAAAGTTTTATATTTTTCAAAATTAATAAATTGAAAAGTTTTTTTAAGCCTGCAATATCAGTATGTACTAGCTTAGAGCTGTTTCTTTCACAATCGTAATGATATTTATGGGTGTACTACCTTGATGTAGAGCGCGCGTAACGTTGCAAATTAAATAAGGCGTTATTTTTTAACGTTTTCTCTTTTAAATATTATTACTGTATCTGCATTTTAACACAAAATTTGCTTGATTATTACTTGGAGAAGTGATAGTTTGAGCAAAAAATTGGACTCACGAAATAATGTACAAGTTATTTATTATAAAAATTAGAATTCTTTTTTTAAGAAAATAATTTATTAATATTGACTGTTTTTGTTAGAGTACTTTAATAACTTTTATTGGTTGTGATTCTTAAAGTCAGAATTGCAAAATGACAAGAAACTACATAAACACTACGTATTAGTTATGAATAAATACATTGAACAAGGTCATGCAGAAATTGCTCCAAAATCACTTAATGTAAAAACGTGGTATTTACCACACAATCCCGTTTTTCATTCTTATAAGCCCGATAAATTGAGAATAGTGTTTGATTGTGCCGCTAAATACAATAATGTATCATCGAATGACTGCTTGCTTTCGGCCCCAAATTTAACCAACACTTTAACTGGTGTGTAAACACATGTTATCCTATTACGGTAACGGCTAATATAGAAGCAATGTTTTATTAAGTTCGTGTATCAACAGCAGATTGGGATGCATTGCAGTTTTTATAATGGCCAGGTGGTAAACCAGACGTACTTTCACAAGAATATTGTATGAATGCTTACCTATTTGGAACTACCCCTTCTCCAAATTGCACATCATTTGCTTTATGTAAAGTCATTTGGTCTGGGAAAAATTATTGCAGTGAAACGACTGTAATAGTAACAAACGAACAGTTTAACGTTAATGGCCTTTTAACTAATTTGTCAACCAGGAAGGAGATGAGGTTGGTACTATATAATAAAGGATTTAAATTAAAAAAATGGTTATCCAATGATCCAAAATTGTTAGAAAACATTTTTTATAATAAAGATTCCGCCAAAGTTAAAATTGTTGACTTAAAAACTGAGTTGGTACAAAGGATCTTGGGTATTGTGTGGAATGTATTTAAAGACGTGTTTCAATTTAATGTACACTTAGTAGATGATATTGTTACCAAAAGAAGTTTTCTATCGTTTGTAGCAAGATTATTTGATCCAATAGGATTTATTGCTTCAATTTTATTGATACTAAAATTACTTTTATAAGAAACGTGTCGAATGAGATTAAAATGGGTCTAAGCTCTTTTTAATGAGCTGATTAAAAAAAATGGAATAGTTGGTATACTAAATTACATAATTTGCAATTGTTGATTATTAGTCGGTGCATTTTACCTAATGATAACTTATTGAACATGTGATTGCAATTACACGGGATTTCAGATGCTTCAAATCATGCATATGGAATATCCTATTTATTTACGTTAAAGATACTAACCAAAATGTGCAAATATCAATTTTATTTGGGAAAACAAAAATTGTACTATTAAAAACTGTGACAATTTCAAGATTTGAACTAACTGCAGTGCATTTATGTGCTAACACAATGCTTCAGATAAAAGAAAAGTTGAAACTTTCAATAAAGTCAGTTACATTCTTTCAATTCAGTTGGAGTTGATTATTTTGGACCGTTTTACGTTAAAAGAGGACAAAATTTGGAAAAAAGGTATGAATGTTTATTCACATGTTTGACTGTCAGAGCCGTACACATTGAAGTTGCTCATACGTTAGATATTAATTTATTTTTATGTGTTCTTGATCAATTTATAATAAAAAGGGGCTGTCCCCAACATGTATTTAGTGATAATGGGTCTAATTTTCAAAGTACTGAAATAGAACTGCGAGACTGGAATTAAGTAAAAATAGCAGGGGTGTTGGTAAACAAAGGGTGTTATTTATTCATAGGATACCTATCAGATTGACAGATAAAAACAAATAAATTAAAATGTTTAATAGAAGATGAAAGGAAGCTCAACATTTAGCGGATCTGAATACGTTCCAATTTTACTAATAAGAAGCAAATGGTTTGAAGGTAAACGTAATCTTTCAGAAGGTGATTTGGTTTTAATCGTAGACAGAGATACACTCAGAAATGTATGGCCAATGAAGCTTATAAAAATACTAAAATACTGAAGATAGATTTGTACGAACGATTAATGTTAGAACAACCAAGGATGTTTTTAGACAAGATGTTAGAAATGCTTAAATAAAGGACGAATTTGGTCTTATAGCATTCAGCGTAAACATTAATTTTATTCAATTGTGCAAACCTGTTTGAAGAAGTCGTGCTCTTGTATAAATTGTAATTAAGTGGACTTGTTTATATGTTTCATATATTCCCATACCCCCTCTCCTTTAATACGGTTATCATTATCGCTTTATGTCCTGTTTGTCGAATTTTACTCAATTCGGTTGAATAGATCATAAAATTTTATCAGAACTTGTTTTTGAACATGTTATTCCCTTCTGTAAATTGTAATTAATTGGGTTTGTTTATATGATGTTTTATCATCTCCTTTAATGAGGTTTGTGCTCGTTTGTCGATTTATTTATTGGTTGAGTAAAGCATCAAAGTTCACTAATTTATCAAGCTGATTGTTGGAAGATGTCATGTTCTTGTGTAAATTGTAATTAATTACATTTGTTTATACAATAATTATATAATTTTTTAATCCGTTTCTTAGATGTGGTGATTAAAAATGTTGCATTATATTTGTTAACTTTCTTAACCCATTTGGTTAAACTATTTGTTGTGCAATTTGTGTAATTATTATTAGTGTATTATTAATATGCCCTTAAAATATACATAATTGTATGTATGGTTCAATTTAAGTGTTAAACATGCTTGTTTACTTTGTATTAAATTTTGTTTATTCCTGGGTTGAAAGGCGAACAAACAACCGTCGATATTGGTCGAATGTTATTACATGCTTTTGGTCAAAATTTAATACTAATTGATTAGGTATAGTAAACAACGCTGAAAAACAATTTACTAGCGTGATTATCCAAATTAAACATTAATGAATATACAAGATTTATTGTGTTTAATATATTGGTGCTTTAAGGGGTATTAACTCAAAATTATTGCTTAATAATCACCGATAAAATAACTGATAAATCTGTGATTATTTATGTTTATTTGGCTGGTTTGAGTTAAGGAGTTTGAAAACTAAAATGAGATCGCCCCGGAGTCTGCTATTTTGCAGTGGGGATAGGCGGAGAGCTTCCATACGTTTAGGGTAGAAAACACTCTTGAAGGCTCGTGGTAATATAGTAAAAATTCTCTGCATTTTATCAAATGTGACTATATCAGCTCTTAGGATGGAGGACGTTACTTTAATACAATATCCAAGATGCGGTCTGATATAGAGTTGGTAAAGGAGTCGGGTGCAGCTAGCAGGGATATTTCATAAATTACACCTACAAAATTTAGTCCGACGGTAGCAGGTTAGGGCTGCTTTATTGTGGTGAGACGAAAAATTGAAGGAGAAACTGAATATCACACCTAGGTTCTTGATTGAGTCTACCTTAGTAATAGTCTGGAAACCAGGGGCACTGAACCGAATACCTAAAGGTTTTCCAACAGTGAAATGATTACATTTGGATACATCCAGGGGGAGTGTATTGTTCAGAACCACTTATAAATATTATTGATGTCGTGTTGGGTTAAAGCCCCAGATTTTGACATTATCAGCATAAAGCAGGATATTAGATTGAACAACCGAGGGCAATTATTAATGTAAATAATAAATAGAAGGGGGCCTAAAACTGATCTCTGAGGGACTCCTAAAGTGATCTGAGTGAGAGCGGAGACCGTGTTACCTAATTTGACACTGAAATGACGGTTTGTGAGAAAGTCACGTATCCATTCAAGGAGTGGAGGACTTATCCCAAAGAATTTTAGTTTACTCAGCAGTGCGGTACTTTATTAAAAGCTTTGAAAAAGGAGAAGTAAATCACATCAACTGATGGTTTGCTTTTTAGCATGCAAATAATACTCTTAGTAAACACCAAAAGGTTGGAGAAACAGGATCTCTATGGCATGTTGATCCGGATTTATAAGGCTATTTTCAGTAATAAAATTAAGTAAATTGGTCTTAATTATTTTTTCCAAGATTTTACTAGGTCTTGACAAAATATTGATTAGCTTAAAGCTGTCAGGTTTGAATCTGGAATCGGACTTGTGAATAAACCGGATATAGGCAAGTTTTCAGATTGTAGGTAACTTACCTAAATGAATAAAACAGTTAAAAATGTGGATCAAGATAGGAGCAAGAATTGAGGCACATTTCTTGAGAACTCTCTGGTAAAGTTCATCAGCACCTAGGGAGGTAGATTTAAGTTGGGAAAAGTACTTGAAAACTAGAGAAACCAAAATGGTAGGAAAACCCGAATTTAGAGTAGACTCTGGTAGGGAACCAATTAAGAAATCTGTGTTAAAGACAGATTTGAAGTAGTCACCGAAGGTATTACACACTTCAAGCAACAATAAAAAGGAACCGCGATTGTTTTTCAGCCTGGCGAAGAAGTTGTCAAAACCCCGTTTATTCTTAATTTGTTTAGAAAGGAGACTATTATCAGACCTAGTTCAACTCAAAAGTGAATGGAATCTTTGGCTTTTAAGCCGTCTGAGACAGGCAATGCATTTGTTACGAAGATCTAAGTAGCTGTTGAGAAAGCTAGGTAAACCAGACAATTTTTATTTATGGAACGGAATATTGCGTAACTTAATGAATCGTATAATATGACGTAGAATTATGGGCTTAGCATAAGATAGGACATAAAAGGGAATGAAGCGTTTAATACCTAATCGGATGGAGTAAGAAAAATAATCGTATAAACTGTTTACATCATTATTTGCTAGGTCCCAATTAGCGTTACTGAGGTTATTCTTAAGACCTACGAAATCGGTATTACGGTATTTGGGAGTAGCCGTAGTCTGATGCTCGAACACAATGGCAGATGAGGGAAAATGAGCATTAAACGCAATGAGAGCATGATTGCTCTTCACCAGAGGGGGTAGAAAGTTAATACCGTCGACTACCGAGGGCTGGCTGGTGAAAACTAAGTCGAGGTATAAAGAGGAACTACCAGACCTAAATTTAGTTAGAGAACGAACATGCTGGGCGAGTGCATACTCAATGCTAAATTGTAGAAAAGTAGTGTCAAAAGACTTGGGGGAGCAGCTAGGTGAATTCCAGTTAATAGAGAGAGCATTGATGTCCTCCATCAGAATATGATAATTGTAGATTGACGAACAAATGGAATTAAGTTCCTAAAATAAGGAACAATTAGAAGCCTCAGGGAGAGAAGGAGGATAGTATAGGATTGAGAAAAAGGCATGTTTTCCCGAAAAAAAAGAAATAATGTAAAAAAAAATTTTTTAGAGATATATTATTATTATTATAGAGAAATCGGATGGTGGAAAGGGAAAGAAACTAATGCCCTCTTTGATGTAGAAGAGACATCCCCCACATCTGGTAACACGGGAGTCCATGCGAATAATATTGTAGCCGTGGATTAGAATTTCATTATTATGTATACTGTCCGAAAGCCAATTTTCCTTAATGCCGATGACATGAGGCTTGGAGACCTCAACTAGACTAGCTAATTCTGTGAGCTTATTTGACAGGCTTTGCGCACTGGTGCAAAAATATTTAAAGAGACGGGATTGGAGAGAGTAGTAACGACCCTGTTTTTACTAGGAGGTGGTGGAAAGGAACGCGACTCCGGGGCGCCAAGGGAAAATTCTGTGTATTGGAGATACAGGTAGAAGGCACTTGAGTTTGGGAAGGATAAGCTTAACTAATGGGATGGCCGATAACTTATGGCAAGCGTTCTATGCTACTATGGGATACTTGCTTATTCTATCTGATGTAGGGTAATTTTTATTCAGTCTGATCCCATAACAATTCTTGCGAATGGAGGACCAAATATTTAGAATTTCAATTACGATATCCGGGGAGCGACAACTAACAGTAATAGGGGAGAAGGTGTGGGGACGCTTGCACGTGATGCGGGTGATCGTGAAGTCGGGTTTAGGTGAGTAACATAAGCTAATAATCTTAGAAACGATATCCTTGTGATTGGTTGTAGTCTCAAGAATCCATCTAACTATGATATTGAGTTTTCTACGTCGGTCGGTAGCAAATTGTTTGACAGCGAACATAATTTTTTTTGCGAAAGTAGGAGGATAGTATTGGTTGTTGTAGAAGAGGGATTCTTAACCAGTGAGGAAAGACTCGCGACCGAGATTTTGAGCGCTCTGATTTCTGCTTGTTTATTAGTGGAGGTTGTATAGAATTCATGCAATAACTCAAACAAGGTCCAAATTGCTAATCTTGATTTCATTAACAAGGTTAAATTTTGAATTATCCCGTTCACCAAAACCAAAACATCTGTGATCTTTAAACCAGTAACAATTAATACAATTAAATACAACATTATTGATAGCTAAGTTTTTGTAGTAGGATTCAGAAAGGTTTATAAAACCAGGTGTTGCACCCGGAACACATCATACCGGTATTTACAGACTTACTACATCCGCGCCTACCACAAATTGCGGATCGAGAGGATTCCATTATAATCAAAAGTAACTAAAAAGACTAGTAAATAAAATAAAAACAAAATATCACAATGCAAATGCAAATAAAAAGTGATAATCAGATAAAGAACGTTAATTCAAAAATATTTCAGGCACGATTTATACAAATCGCACACAATCAAGCAATTGTATAACACAAGTTGCACAAATGACACAAAACACACTAAAAATTACTAAAATTTAAAAATTTAAAACACAATTTATGCAGATCGCACTAGGTCAAACAATTGAGCAACGGTAGATTGCACAATTAACACAAAGCCCATAAAATGAATAACAAAACAATCAACAATAAAACAAATTACAATGAGATGCGTAACAACGAGTAAACGCAAAACAACAAGCAACTTTTTTGTTTTTTTTGTTTAAGTAATTAAATTATACATAATATTTTTACTTTTTATTTTTAAATTGTCAATGCACGTCACGCTGAACGTTAAGTTCTATTTTCTCATCTTGTCTTTTAAAAATTATTACGTTTTTGAATTTTAACACGAAACATGTTCTATTATTAATTTTGTATTTTTATTATTTTTGCTAATTGTTTATAAATTTTAACATTTTTTATTATATCTCAATTTTTCGTTAAAATTTCCGATTTTTTCTGCGACAAACCACCCTTTAATTCACCCTACATTTCCTATTTCTTCCCTATAACCATTAAAAAAAGTTTATTCTACTCAACTGGTGCATTAACTTAGAATTTGTTTTAATTGTTATTATAAATTGTTAAAACCATAAATTATATATAATAGTTTATTTATATTTTTAAACAAAACGTAATAGGTGTATTTATAAAAACAACAAAATATTAAAATATAAATGTTTTTTTTAAATTTTTATAGTTAGATTATTTTTATTTTAAATATATTTTTATACATAGTTTTAATAATTTTCGTATTAAGCGCCAACTGTTTTATGACCTTAAACGTGACCCGTAATTTTTGTTTAAAATTATTGTCCTGGCGGTTTCCGTTTTATCTCCATTAATGCCGTCTGTTGATATTCCTGATATGGTCGATGATTCGAAAAATGGACAGCTTAATGAAAAAAATAACACTGATAATGATTTAGTAGATGCTTTTTCACCATTGAGTTGTAATGACAAACCTACAAATGGCAGTAATGGCAGTGTTATGGATGACGATGACGATAACAGGTAACTTGTTTTCAATACTTGATATTTTTAGGAAACTTTTTGTTGGTGGTTTAAGTTGGGAAACGAATGAAAGTAATTATTATTTAATCATTTTATTGTGTGGTTAGATGATTTAAAGGAATATTTCTCACGTTGGGGAAATGTAACTCAATGTATCATTAAACTAGACAGGTTTACTGGAAATTCAAGGGGTTTTGGTTTTGTGACTATGGAGAATGAGGAGTGTGTTTCTGAAGTATGTGGTCTATTTATTTATGTTGAAAGATTTTAAACGTCCCAGATCATTGGCTAAATAACAAAAAAATTGATCCTAAAAAAGCGAAACCGTATAGAGAACCCCTTAAAAAGGTGTTTGTTGGTGGTATCGATCCTGAAATTTCTGGGGATCAAATTCGGGAATATTTCAGTACTTTCGGAAAGATTGAAGCTTTGGATCTTCCGTTTGACGTATCAAAGGGAAAACGCAAACATTATATTTTCGTCAGCTTTGCAACGGAGGCTGCTGCTCGTAAAGCTATTTCTAAAGAAAAACAGGAGATACTTGGACGACAGGTTAGTTAAATGCATTTATGTAGTTACCATGCTTTTATTTATTATATATCTGACATTAATTCATTGTTTAGCGGTAGTTTAGATATGTTAACTTTTTACATCGGAAGAACGATATTGTTTAGCAAACATTTTGCATTAAGTTGTTGGGAAAGCGTCTAAATTTTGGGGGTTGATTTTTAGACCACAGTTACTGGAAATTAACATTTCATTTTTGACCAAATTTTATGTCGTCAGTTATACAAACTGTATAGTTGAACAATTAACCGGGCTACAACTTTCAAACATAAAAACAATTGAACTTCACAACTCTTAATCTTTATTGAAGCGTGCTTTTGGTCGGTAAGTTTTATATTAAATTAAAAAGTAGGTTTCTTAGGATGTGATTTTATTTTCTTTGATGATTTTCTTGATGCTAGCAGAAGTGGCACCTTTGGTAACTGTACAGATTAAAGTGATGGCCTTGTAATTCGCGAATATTTAGCGATCTTTTTTCGTAAACAAACAGTGATTATCCAGTGTTGATATTCTTTCAGGTGATCACATTTTTTGTGCTTAGTGGGTTTAGGAAGTAGTGCCTCCTGGAGTTTATTTTTAAGATCAACAATTAAAAGTACAGGTTAAACCATTATTGATCCTCTCATTGTTTTGGGGTTATGTTTTCTTAAATGGCAACAGTTAGGATATAATAAATAGTAATGGACTTCATTTAGAGATACATCGAAGAATTCTCTCGAAACCGGCAATTTTTTCAGTTTTTAGAAATTAGTCAATTTTGTGAGAAGTTTAGTGATGTTTTACGATATTTTATATGCGTACCAGACTGTATACTAATCGAACCTAGAAAATAACAGTTATTGTGTAGTAAACAGCTTCCGTCTGACGGCATCAGTGATTGCAAAATCCAAGAAGATCTTTTGATTTATTTTCAAGACTACCTCCTTAGTCCAACGGTTATATATGGTGTATGCACTTCTTAAGTACCTTCAGAATGTACGAAACCATTATATTACCGTATACTCGATTTCTGATCCATGTTAAGTCTGGGTCTGGGATGTACGAATTACTGATACTAATCACAGGTTATTGGGATGCTAATGATCCTGAGGATGTGAGTAATGCTTATAAAGTCTCAATTTCCAATGATGGTAATATTCCTGACTGTTAATCCTCCACGTGGTGCATCCTGGACTAGGTGCCCCTAGGCATCTAGACTAATAACAGCAGGGTCCGAGTGCACAGCGGTATAACTGGGCTTCCGCTACGGCGGGTGGGTGCGAACATACACCCAGGATACTAAAAAGGTATCTAAATGTATACGTATAACATATGTAGCCCTTGGGCTAAGGGAGATAACCCTGACAAAAAATCAGGCGGTCTCGTCAATCTTTGCGAACAGTGGCGACGTCACAAGGATGCCGTCTACCAGCCAAGAAACTTTGTTATTCTTCCACGTTTGTCTACGCTTGTCAAGCCATCGAAATCGATCGTTCTACATGTATAAATATGGGAAATAATGAAGAGGTGACCACGTCACCAACCAAAATGAAAATGAATGACAGGTATTGCATATATGGATACTATGAAACATGAAAACGCTCCTTTAATCAATTGGGATGCTAATGATCCTGAGGATTTGAGTAATGCTTATAAAGTTTCAATTTCCAATGATGGTGATATTCATCACTGTTCGTCCTCCACGTGGTACATTCTGGACTAGGTGCCTATAGGCATTTAGACTAATAACAGCAGGGTCCGAGTGCACAGCGGTATAACTGGGCTTCCGCTACGGCGGGTGGGTGCGAACATACACTCAGGATACTTAAAAGGTATCTAAAGGTATACTTATACGATATGTAGCCCTTGGGCTAAGGGAGATAACCTTGACAAAAATCAGGCGGCCTCGTCAATCTTTGCGAACAGTGGCGACGTCACAAGGATGCCGTCTTTCAGTCAAGAAACTTTGTTATTCTTCCACGTTGACGTTATGCTTATCAAACCATCGAAATCGATCGTTTATATGTCGTATAAATATGGGAAATAATGAAGAGGTGACCACGTCACCAACTAAAATGAATGAATGAATTTAATCAATTACACCTAATTGAGATAAACAAAATTCTACTTTACGATATGCTTGATTTAATGGACAAATTAGTTGGAGAAACAATTCAGGAGATGGTAGTTGTGAGATTAAACAGTTTTAGAGAATTTAATTCTGACAAAATATAAACCTTATAATGTCTAATCCAATAGTTGTAATTGACTATCGAACCAAGTTGCGGTAACCGTATGTTCCATCTTCCTATTCGAAGTATGTTGGTGTGGGGAGGGATAAATGATTTTTATCTAGAATACTGCATTTTTGTGAGGGTTTTAATATTTGGGAGAATTGATGAGGTAATTTTTCTTAATAGATGAAGTTAACGGATCGATGACGCGAGTCATCAGACGGAGACTTTGTGACTTCGGAGTCAGATTTGTCTATATCGGAAATTGAGACTTGCAATATTTACTGGAATTTTTTAGGTTTATTAACATTTTAAAAGTTTTTGTACAGATAAATATATTAATTTTAATTTATATTTTGACAGTGTGATGTTCGTGCCGCGGTTACTCGAGAAGAAGCTAATAGACAGAAAGGTATGTAGAAAAATCAGACTTTAATTTTGATTTGCAGCTGTCAAAAAATGGTTTAATTGGTTTGATCCAACTTTTACTTATCCTGGATTTACATATAATGACTATACACCCACGTATCCTAGTTTTGATCCAATTGCATATAATTATTATGGTTATGATTATTATGGAAACCCCACATCAGCTGTACCGGGTTATAGTAAGTCTTATGGATATATATATAATTGTTTATTTAATGTGTTCTTATAGGTATTTAAGAAGTTGATTAGGGTTGCTATAGAAATTTATGTATGGTGTTCTTTGGTTTTAATTTCACATATTTTATAGTTGTGCTAAAACAGGTATATTGATGTGCAATCTAAGCTCTGTGAAGACTAAAAATTATTTATTTTTGATGAAGTCATTATTATTACGTATAAACCAAATTAGACATTTCGATTTGTTATGAAAGACCTCTATTTTGGTAAGGGTTAAGAAAATTTGGTAATATTTTTTCAGAATAGATTATTTCAGTTTTTATGGCTTTATGATGATTTTTCTTCTATATTATCAAAAGTATATGTTGAAAAGCGTTATTTGATGGATTATTTCTTACTTAATTTTTTATAAAGTATGGCACTTTTTCTGATGTATGATACTTAAAGCAGCCTAATTTTGTTTGATAAATAAACTGTTATAAATTACTATCTAATTGAAATAATAAATATTTATTAACTACTAACAGTTACATTTTCATTATTTTTAAAGTATACTGTTGTACAGTCGTTTTCTGTTTAGCTTTCCTTTAAGTTTAAAGTACATTGTTTGGAAGTGCAGATTTGTGGTTATTATTGTTATTAGAATTACACACTACGCGAAGGTTAACAGCGTTTATTATACGTTCACGAATATTTTTTTATAATCTCAATGAAAAATTATTTTTTGAAAGTAACTAGTCAGAAGACACTACGTAGGGACACCAAGTAGCGAGACGAATAATTCTTAGTGATGATTATTTAATAGTCGAGTCTTCTTTTTTCGATAATTGGGTTTGTAAAATTGTTAACAGTAGCGTTCTATGTAGTTAATACTATTTAAACGAATCAAATGTTTGTACAGCTTTTCATCGTATTTATTTATTTGTCCATTTTTTTGTTTATTCGAAGAATGTTAAATGTGTGAGTAGTATATCACGGTCTTGTTTGGGGTTGGAGGCTTTTATGCTTTAATTTTGAAGCTGACCGAAACTTATTTTTTTGGCAAAGTCACACATACCATCTGTTGATTTGTGGTCAAGCCTTTAGCTTCACTTGTTTCAAGTTGTACAGTCTGGCAGTATCATACATCTAAAACAGCTTCTCTGTAACGTTATTATTTAGTGACGTTTACCGCTTATGATAGTGTTAATCATCACTTTTTGAAGTGATTGTGCATATCACGGTTAGCCAATGTAGTTTAGTATTTACGAATCTTATTTAAACTACTAAAGCTAAATCTGTATTCCTTTGTGTCCATTATATGAAGGTACGGGGTCAGGGTTATAGTTATTGGGAGTATTTTAGATAAATCAGTTTTGTAACTTAATAGTAACTATCAATCTTGTTATTTAGTTAGTTGGTATGTAGTCATCATTTAATTTATTCTATCTTAGACTATATCAAACGATTACCTCGTTTTATATGCAAAGACCTTGTATGTAAAACAAATGTGGGAAACTGAAGATTTTTGGCTAATAAACCGCGTTGGTATTTACAAAGATTAACGAGGTATGATTGTGTCAGAGATGTTTTCTCTAACAAAATGGTTACATTTGGTACGCGTATACTATAATATACATTTCAAGTATTTTAGTTATGTGCACTTAGCCCATAATTGGTGTTGGTTTGAGTCGAGGCTGCAGCACAGAGATTAGAACTATAAGGATTACTCGAATTTTCTAATTACTATGTTTTACATAATTAATTACTAGTTATTTTCAAACCAATAAAAGTATGTGGAGGTTTATTTTTTACTTTCCATTTGTTTTAAACAGTTTTAGAATACCCCAGTTTTTAGTGGTTTCATTTTTGTTTATAATGTTAAGTTTTGAATGACTGCAAGTTAGAAATTAAACAAACTACATTATTGTTGATGGAATTTTGTGAGATGCGAATAAATTCCAAACATTGTTAACTTCAACTTATTATTATCACTATTGATGACAGTTGTTTTTAGATGATTTTTTATATACAGCAAGTGTAAGTAGGTTACGCCAAAATACAATGTTATGGTTTTTTTTCACTATTCTATATATTCCGAAAAATTGAGTTAAATTAATTCTACTTGAAATTTTTATCTTTACTAGTCGGTATAATTATTTTGAAGAGCATGAAGTAACAAGATTGTTTCATGTGATTGTACTTTAAATGTTTGCCATTGAAATTTGTGCTTTTCTAATTTTGCTGAATCCTGTCATTGGAATTATGCTTTTGTTTGTGGTAGATTAAGGAAGTGGTGCCCTTTCGTTATTTTAGGAATACTACTTTTTCTTACAGAAACCGGATTGCTAATCATGCGCTTAAACACTCCTTTCTCAGCCGGAGATCAGACCTACAATGCGGTCAGGTATTTAGGCTATATAGATTTACATAATAAGGGATTACTTCCTCAATGATCGCTTTTACTGAAATACATTTTTATAAATTAAATTAAACCAGTTTTTAAAGCGACTTGTCAATGAGGTACACTGGCTTCTGGAGTTTTATAGTACCAGCTGCGCCATTAGTTAGTAATAAGTATATATATATATATATATATATATATATGTATATATATATATATATATATATATAGGGTTATACTACCGTCAAATCATTCAAGATTATATAGAATTGCTTATCTGCTAATTCTAGAGCAGCTGTTACCGATGTCTTTTAGAATTTTAGAAAATTATGAATTTTTGTTGAAGGTAAATTTTCCATCATACTATTAACAGGTATTTTGTATAGGATTATATAATTATTATCGTGGTATTCATAATTGGTTAATTGTGGTAGTGACGTTTTTCACAATAACCATGAGTTTGGTTTATATGGCAAGTATTTTTATTAAAATTTTACGACATTTATGTTTTATTTTAGGATTAAACTGATTTTGAAATACTGAAATTTAGTAATTGGTTGTTGATTTGCTAACTAGGTAATTAATTACTGGTTACATTATTTTATTGTCTCTAGTACATTACTCAATATTGTTTACATAATCCAGTTATTGTTAATATTGTTTTTTGGTGTAAGTTCTTTTTAGACACTTGAAAATAGGGGTGTATATATAGGTCTAAAAAATTTTAATGCATATATTGCTGAACGTGAATAAAATATAAATAAATAAAGTTAACAAAAATATTACTGTAGAGCAGTGAGAGTTGGAAGTTTGATTTGTAAGTATCCGCAACTCCAGAGAAATTTCAGGATTGCACGTTGTAGAGTATCGATTTTATGTTTTAAGTTAATAAGCTACTCAAACGTAAATAATTATTTGCAAGCAATGTTTTAAAAAATTGTTTGTTAGGATTGCATGGATGAGGTTTATGGTTAGTAGATGTTATAATTAACACAATGTGAACGGTGAGGTTTTTCTCATTGAAATCACTTAATCGCATTTAACAGTTTCGAGTTTTACTGAAAATGTTTTTAAACATTTGATACATTTTAGCACAATGAATAATGTATTTATCAATACTGTCAATAAATTAGTCGTTAGTCAAAAAACTTTATATCGTCAATTTCAGAATTTAAGAAATAGCTTGATTATTTGTTTACATGTAAATCATGTTTGGTACTGTTTACAAAGATTGACAAGATTAATCAATTTTTTGTCAAGGTTGTCTTCCCCAGCGCAACGGCTACATGTGGTGTACATATGTCTTTATATACCAGTCCCTGATCCATGTTAACCTGTGTTCAGGATACATCACATGGAGGTACTGAATTAGGAATATCATTTTTTTAAAATGAGACATTAACATGTTATCAACAGCCAGCAAATCAACTTTTACAACGTGCACTCAGTAAACGACACTTGATGTATGCTGATATAAGGTTCCAATCAACTTTATTTACCGCAAAAGGTAAGCAACTGGAACATCCAGTTGAGTAATTTATTTGGATGGTTGGACTTGGCATAAATAAAATAACAGTTTCCGAGCTACAATGTCCATCCAAATTACTCGTTGATCATCACTTTGTATTTGAGTAGATAAGTATATATTAAAAAAATGCGTTCAACATTAAGCTTCTTAAAAATGTAATAATACATAAATTTTTTACACTCTAAATTATTTTAAATTTTATATAAAAGTTAAGTAGTTTATTATAAAATAAATATGTTCAATACGTATGTGTTTGGTTGCCAATCATATTACCAAATTATTCGACTTTTATAGTCTGAATTAAAACAATTAGAAACTCCCAAGTCCGGTTGAGAAAGGATGACGGTTAGAGTGCAAGATACAGTAGGCAATGTAATTCCAATTAATTTTTAATATTTTTGTAAAATAAATTAATATATATTTTTAAAATAACAATTAAAAAAAAAGTTTACTACTTTAAATATTTTACGAGAAACATCTTTCAGCAGTGGACATTTAGCGAAGCCAAACGTGGACCCACATTTTAGTGCTAGTGGTGGGATTCGAACCCATGCCCACTGAGGTCCAAATTTGAGCGCTGTACCGGTAGACCACCCCACATTATAAAGATTTGATTGATACGCTACATTTTTTAAAATAAATATATAACATTGATACATACGCTGGTAATACGATGTCTAAACCTTAACTTTTTCTAGTTAAAATTCACTAAATATTAAAATATGTAATTTTTTTACAAAAATAATTTTTAAAATAAAATAACTACTCACACACACATTTGCACTGTATTTTTATATAAACATTTTTACAAATTTTTTTACAAAAAATTATTAAAGGTCGATTTTTATTCTCCGTTTTAAAATTTGTAATTTTGATAAAAAGGCCTCTTATTTCCGCGCACTTAATAGTTATGGTTAAAGCAGCTCAGCGTCGTTATTTGTCTTCCGGTGATTATGAATTAGTTCAAAGTTTTTATAAAAGAGGCACAAAAGTAAAAATAATTGCCGAATGCATGAGAATAGATGTTTCAATTGTATACAACATTTTGAACAATAGAACAAACCCCAAATCACCCACACTTGGAAGAAAACGTTTAACAAGCAAACAAGATGATTAGTTTATAATTATGCAGCCTAAGAAACATCAAACAATGAATGTAAAACAAATAAAATAATCAATACTTAAAAGATTTTTCTTATTCAATTGTAAGAAGGAGGATGAAATCTGAAGGCTTCATTTTTAAAGCGGCTGTTAAGATATCTCTACTCAGTCGTGCCCGTAGATTACAACGAGTGGAGTTTTCCAAAAAGTACAAACATTATCCACCGTTATTTAGGAGATTAATATACGTCACAGATGAGTGTGCTATATCCTATGAACCATGGACTGAACATTCGAAGGTTATTTACAGTCCAAATTTCACCCTCAAGCACACTTGTACTGCAATAAAAGTTGCACATCCTTCATGTGTTAAAGGATATTTTGCAATTAAGTACAATCAGTCTCCAAAACGGATGCGTACTAGTGGCAATTTAAACAGAGCTGAATTTTCACAAATATTCAGAGAATTGTTTTATAGTGAGCTGTCCAGAAATGCTACAGGACACTTAACAATTATCCAAGAGAATGTTCCTTTGCATACTTCAAAAGTGGTAATGTGCATTATGAAAAGCAAAAAGCTTACTTTTATTCAACTTCCTCTATACAGTCCAGACCTCAATGTAATTGAAATTTTTTAGTATTTTAAAACGTGAGGTGAACCGCATGGAAACTGACGTATTATTGGAAGCGAAAATTAATCATGTAAAAAATTGTATTTCAAAGGACTATATTGGTACGTTGATAGATTCCTACTCAAAGCGGTTGGCAGAAGTTGAACAAAAGCGTGGATATCACTTAAATTACTGACATTGTTAAGTCTGTTACGTTTATTTTGTGTATTTATGTATTTTAGTAGATTAGGCTATTTTTTAAACGAATTATGTTTTTTTAAAGTTTTTATAATGTTGGTATTGTCCTTTATTGCTAAAACGAATGTTATTGTGTATTATATTAAGAATTTTTTTTGCGAATAATATTAAATGTATATATATATATATATATATATATATTGGTAAAGTATTATCTAAGATATTTATTAATAAGTGTTAGATATGTCTAAGATAAGTAACAAATACTACATATATTTCAATATCATAGTAGGTCAACATTGGAGTCACTTATGTCACTGTCTGTAAGCAATTTTGTCTCTGTAAAAATAATGGTAAAGAAACAATAGGATACAATTTTATTAAAATACTGCGAAGTAGTGAAAACATTATTCTAATGACAGGGTTTGGCTAAATCCGAATAGAATTTTAATTTTCGATATGTACAATTCTCAAAATCTGAAAAAATATTGTGATTATATCGACCAATCTTGCTCTTTGGAGCGAAGGAGTTTGGAAATAAAGTAAAGACAATTAGTAGATGGCCATCTGAATGCTATATTTAAAAGAATCTCAATAAGTAAGTTTCTTTGTTTATAAACAATTGTTAAACGATTTATGAGTTACAATATTTTTTTACTTAAAAAGAGAACATTATTTTTGAGTTTAAACAAAAATTGAGTTTTAGACGGTCATCTACTGTGATTGCAATTTGTATGTTGCTAGCCTGAATTGTGCTACAAGTTTTAATTTTATAATGGATTTTTTTGAGTCTTTTTCATTAGTGGTATTTTAAGCTTGAAAGTTATATTGTTTTGTATTAAATAGTTCTATTCTTTTTATTACTTAATGAATTTTTAAGTGAACGGTTATATTTTGTTTATTATACATCTTTTAGGGCTAGAAATATTTAGTCATTATCATCATTGGGGATAAACATTTCCCACCGATTACTACCGCCCAGAGTAGTTCAAATTCTAAAAAATCTGCAAAAACATCAACTTTTGCATTGTGCACTTAATGAACAACACTTGAGGTGCGCTGACTTTAAATGTTAATTACATCTCGAGTTAAACCCCTCCAATGATCTCTATTAGCTGCAAACGGTAAGCAAACGGACGCCCAATTAAGTAATTCATTTGGACGAGGGAGCTTAGCATAAATAAAAGGGACTGAGTTCGCGTGCTACAATGTCCGTCCAAATTTTCCGTTGGTCGCCTAGTCTCCTTTTCCATCCAGAGGGCTAGAAATATTTGGTTTTAAAAGAATGATTATGTATTTTTGGTTTTTATTGTGAATATTTGATGCAAAATATTTTTTGACAAGTGGACATTTAGCAAAACTACAAATGCGGGATTGTATTTAATACTGGTGGTGGAACTCAAATCCACATCTACATAATTTAAAGTCTATTGCCGCAGCTACCCATGTACATTTACTTTGGTTTGTAGAAGGTGGTTATCTTTAATTGTTTTCAAGCTTATGAAACATTTTTCCAATTTTTATGTGTGTATACAGCAAATGTAGGGAAATAATGAAATTTTGTTATTTCGTATTTTGAATACATTGACATGTGGTTACATCACTTTTATTAACATAACTTGAAAGATTTAGAACGCTTACATTTCATTATTATATAGATTGTGGCATGGTCGCCATTTCATTATTTTCAAAACGTTTTAAATAATTGCCGCTAATGATTAATATGTGAGGTTATTATTGTATGCGCAATAGATGTAGAAAATTAACAATTTTTTTGACTGGTGAAAGAATAAATGGGTTACCTGGTTTTTTTAACATTGTTTCTCTCAACCCAATGACAATATATACGTGCAGAATTAACAATATTACTTACCATTATCGAAAATGGAGTCTTAATAATTAATACTGAAATTCTCAGCATTGTTACCACTCCGTGCTTTAAGATTTAAATAAAATGTTTTGGTGTATAATGAAAACATTTAAAAACTATTACCTTTATGCTTAGTAAATGGAAAATTGGCAAATGAGAGTTATTTTTTGTTTAGGTGCGGGGTTGTTGCAAGTACACATTTAGAGGTATTTAAAAAGGTATCTTAAGGTATACATGTATCATTGGGTGGACATTGTAGCACACGAAATCAGTCCTTTTATTTATGCTAAGGTTTCTCTCATCTAAATGAATCACTTAATTGGGCGTCTGTTTGCTTACCGTTTGCAGTTAATATATATTTCTAGAGGAGTTTAATTCAGGATGTCATTAACAAGTCAGCATAACTTAGGTGTCGCTCATTAAGTGCACGATGTAAAAGTGGATATTTTGGAAGGTTTTGGTAATTCGGATTACCCTAGGCGATAACCGATGTTGATGGTAAGTTTGGTTTAGTATTGTTTCATCAAATGTGACTAAGACACTAGACTCTTAAACCACTTACTGTTGATTATGTGACAGTGACTCCTAGGTGGCCATCATCCATTGGTTGGTGACGTAGCCATCATCTTTTGATTATTTCTATATTTGTACAACACATTAAAAGATTAACTCCAATAGTTTGATAAGGATAAGAAGTATGACGACGTTTTTCGGTTAGTAGACGGCATCCTCTTGATGGCGCCATTGTTAGCGAAGATTGACAAGCGCGTTTGATTTACTGGCAGGGTTATCTCCTTTAATCGAATTCATTCATTCATTTAGTTGGTGACGTGGTCACCTCTTCATTATTTCCCATATTTATACGACATATAAACGATCGATTTCGATGGTTTGATAAGCATAACGTCAACGTGGAAGAATAACAAAGTTTCTTGACTGAAAGACGGCATCCTTGTGACGTCGCCACTGTTCGCAAAGATTGACGAGGCCGCCTGATTTTTTGTCAGGGTTATCTCCCTTAGTCCAAGGGCTACATATGTTATACGTATACATTTAGATACCTTTTTAGTATCCTGGGTGTATGTTCGCACCCACCCGCCGTAGCGGAAGCCCAGTTATACCGCTGTGCACTCGGACCCTGCTGTTATTAGTCTAGATGCCTAGGGGCACCTAGTCCAGGATGCACCACGTGGAGGATTAACAGTCAGGAATATCACCATCATTGGAAATTGAGACTTTATAAGCATTACTCAAATCCTCAGGATCATTAGCATCCCAAATCCTCAGGATCAGTAGCATCCCATCTTCAGGATTATTAGCATCCCAACCTCAGGATCATTAGCATCCATATATGTTAAACATACATCCGTATATACGTATTCTGGGTGTGAGCCCAATTATACAGTTGTAAGCATTGCCTGTCTCATACATAGTTTTGAACAATTTAACAGTATTACAGTATTAAAATTATATATGGAATGTTTCTGATAAAACATAAGTATAATTCTAGGTATTTTGAAATTTCAAAAAACGTTTTGTCAACCAAATATGTATCATTGTATTTTATTCAGATCCCTATACCGCCATCGCACCAAACCAATTTCGCGGCCTTATCAATGCGACGAAGGTCAGTCCTCAGAATATGCGCAGTTCTGGCAGTCTAGCAGTTACTAATCACATTTTGAATCATTCAGGTATTTCCAATCAGCAATCACACACACCCCATAACGCACATCAGCACCACCAGAGTCAACAGGCCCAGCACATGAACTTTACGGGTTTGCTGGATGCACATAATCGTCAAGCACAGCAACAAAATCATCATCATTCATCGTCGATGGGAGGTGGTTTGGACTTTTCCATTGCCCATCCTTCTCAAGCCGCTGGATCCCAACAGCAACAAGCAGTGGTAGGGGTTGGTGCAGCAGGCAGCGCGAGTGGATATTCCATTCCTCAATAAATTGCATTGAATTATTTGATGGTGGAATTAGCACATTGATAAATTCATGTGTTATGAGTAGTCACAATGCCATTATTTGTATATGACCTCAGCATATATATATATATATATATATATATATATATTGCTTGGTATCCCAGATGGCTGATAGTGTTGATGATAGAGCGTGCGCGTGTGAGCGTCCGCAAACTGATATTTGTGCCTAGTCTTTATTTTTTTGTGGTTGACTTTTTATTTTTTGTGTTTTGAACTCTTTTTTCACGAATGACTTGTTTCTTTTTGCTTTTTGACTGCTCAAAGGATTATTTGTGTGTTATATCACCTGTGACGAAGTATCATCGCACTCTCTCCCAATCCCGAACTCTAATATACACGTATTGGTTACGCAAGTGTTTGCGTCCGACTTTTTTGTTTATTTTGCAACTACATTTTTGACTTACTTTACACGGCAGAACTTAGATTGAAATCCTGTTGAGAAATATTTCATACGTTTATATTTGAATTCAAAGTGTTTGGATTTGTCGCTACTCATGTGACAAACTTTGCCACTCGTGCGTGTGTGTACATTTATTTGATTTACCAAATATTTTGAAATTTGAGTATTTTTGCACTCTATTGTACAGACGTTCATATTATTATTTTTTATTTCAAACCTGCTGATGTGTGATGATGATATGCATGTATGTATTTTGTACAGATGAGAACAGTTGTCATTAATGTCACAATTCCACTATTGACTAGTGATTTTTTTTCTGTATTTTTGCTTTTTTTCTAACCACAGTACAAA
The DNA here is from genome assembly GCA_025895645.1 of Cardicola forsteri. Lineage (NCBI taxonomy): Eukaryota > Metazoa > Platyhelminthes > Trematoda > Strigeidida > Aporocotylidae > Cardicola > Cardicola forsteri. Next base: position 21,145 of record JAKXYG010000047.1, on the reverse strand, counting down.
CTGCAATCGCATACTATTGAATTTGGTTGCTACAGTTCTTTGCTCATTGTTTATATTTTATTTCAATCGGTGATTGTTTACGGTGATGATGTGTACATTTGTTTTTCGAGAATTTATTTGTATTTGCAATACTGATTGATATTTCGTTTTTCGAAAATACTTTCTCAATGGAAAAGGTCATTGTGTGTGTATTTGTTTGTGAATGGCATTTGAGAGCACATTATTTGATCATATGTACGTTGTCCATTTTAATTGGCGTTTTTGTCATTCTAACTTATGTCGGTGCGTGTGTGTGAAAAGATAGTGTTTTCGTTTCTATTTTTTGGAGTGGCGTTTTTATATAATTGTGTAATGCCTTGCGGCATTGTTGTGGAATGCTTTGTTTTTATGTGGAAACAGTATGAACAATATGATAGCACAAGTGATATACATAAGTGTCTTCTTCTATGACATTTTGGTTTTGGAAAAGCTTTGATTTACTCCTGTTTTTAAGTTGCATTGAATGGTGTTTGGAAAAGAATAAGTACTTGAAAATATTCTTTTATAAGTGTACTGTAATTGATCGGATTTACTTTAAATTTTTCTTGAATAGTGGCTACAAAGATATTGTTGATGTACGTTTGTAATTATTCGTTAAGGCGAAACGCAGTTGTATCTCTATGTGCTTGGTACCTGATCCATGTTAGTCTAAGATACGGAAATAGGATTATTATTATTATTAGAAAATGAGGCTTGATGGGTATTACTTTTGTCCACAGGATTATTAGTATGAGTCAATGTTCCATTATCGGAACTAATGCTTACTTGCCGTGAAACTTTTACAAGAATTCTTTGTTTTATTGAGCAAGGGACAACAAGATTGTAATCCCATGTAACATTCATCTCAAATAGGTCTTTTCAAATGATTTAGCTAAATTTTCTGCAGTTTATCCCAATTCTTTTTCCGATCATCCTCAATCGTCTATTCTAAAACCTGCTGGTCTTCGGGGTCAATAAACCTAGAACTAATTTACTTAATCGAATCACGATAATAGTATGTAAAACATTCAAGCACTGAAGAAAGTGGAATATATGCTATGCATATATATTAGATTACCTTAATCAATATCGTATACGCAAACCAGCATTTAAACTTCACATAGTTTGGCAAACCACCAGCATGATAGACAGATTATTAAACAATCTAACACAATAACAATAATTATTATTTATTCTTTGAAATGTGAGTTAATTATAGAGGCTGCATTGGATGAATTTTTCAATAAAACATTCTACATACCGGTTGGCTTGATTTTGTAAATGTCTTATTGAAATACGCGGCAAAGAGATTACATTTTGGTATAGATACACAGCTAAATGACCTTGCTATCTGACATTTGGTTATGGTTTGTGTGTAGTCTGGAGTAAATAGTTTCTTTATTACGGTCCTTATTGTTAGTTTTTACAGTAAATATGTAGTCCAGTTGAGCATGATGCAAAAATAACCATTTAAGGCCCGATTTTACTCAAACAAAACGGTACTATTCCTAAATAAGATCGCTTGTTGGTGATCTGAATGGCACCGGTTGTTGCCCTGTTACTTTACAATTTGATTAAACTCAATACATTCATTTTTACAGTTAATGACATACTCACGTCTAACACTTGTATAGCATATTAAACGATTAATTCCGATGGTTTTATAAGCATAATAAACACAATAGCATAACGAAGTTTCTCGGCTAATAAATGGCATTTTACTTGTCGGTGTTGTTTCCCTTAGTCCACCAACAACATTAAATATATAAATATACCTCAAAATATCTTTTAAGTGCATGCTCGTATTCATCCGCCAAGGCGGAAAATCAGTCATACTGCTGTGTGCTCAGTTCCTAATGTACTAGTTTAGATGCACCTAGTCAAGGGTGCGCTACGTGAAGGTGATAAGAATATCACCGTCATTGGAAATTGAGACTAAGCGATAAGCAAATCTTCATTCCAAAAAACAACACAATATAAACTTTAAGTAAATTTTCAGTTGTATTTACTATTATTCAATTTAAATTGTCATTTTTTATACATTTTACATTAAACGATTTATCTGTACTTTTTAACAATGGATACTTTGACACTATGACAACTAGTATGTATGCAGATTGAACATTCAATGACTAACACGTTAACTTATTTTGCATGCTAATGCATACATTTGACCAATGTTCGTTTCTCAATCAATTCATAACCTGACACAATCAGAAAATTTGTGTATTGATTAAAGAATTGGATAGGTGATGTCATGTTTTACAATTTGCTTACTTTCCAGTTGACTCCTTTTTGAATGCTGAAATAAAATCTTTTTCACTTCAATTATTCTTCCTTTTTAACACACCAACTGCGGTAAATTGAATATCTATCTTTGGTTATGTCTGTATTTTTTAGCAGGTTGACTTTTAAACAAAGGCAAGTAAATACCCACATTAGTAGAATTTGAACACCCCGAAAATAAAAGTCCAGTAGAAACATAGTTGCTGCACTATTCCTGCGTACTCGAATGTTTTGCGAGAGAAATTTTTCAACACGTACCAAGTTGAGAACGCTAGACTCATTGGATGAGTTCCGGTCAAGCAAGTTGCAACGGACCTTTGTACCTAAAGTTTAGTACTAAATATCCACTTGTTAAAGAAATCTTTTCTGACAAAACACAAAGCCTAAAATTATGCTATTTGATCTCCTCCCCTATTCATTCAGCTAAAAGTCTAATGCTGCTTAACCGGATGAGCAAATTGGGTACACTTACAATGAAACCTGCCAAGGTTAAATTCCAAACCCTATCCTTCAAAATATATGAGACCAAGTAAAGATTTTTCATACTAGCAAACATTGATTGAATAATTTTTATTAGGATTGTTTTCATATTAATCCACTCCTCAAATCATAGAGGATAACTTTCATACATTTTAGCAAGCTCCAGTAGTTTCAATGTTTGTGTACAGCTAAATGAAAGATTTATATTTTACTGTTTAACCTATTTAAACCACAAAAACCTAACATTTGTAAATTTGTTTTTTCTTATTCTGGATTGAAACGTTACTCAATTTTTCGGTTTATCCAAATATGTAGTATGTTATCCGTTTAAATTATAACGGATCACTTTAGAGAAAAATGATTCTTGCTATAAAAAATTACATTTTACAGGATTACATTAATACTTTGATATGCTCCTATCCCATACAAGTTGAATAAATAATTAAAATCAACTGACAACTTAAATTGTTAAAATTATAAAGTTTATTGTTTATTTTTTAATCTATTTATGTATTTCTCTTAATAAAATTTATTGTTTTTACTAATATATGTGGAGTTATTTTAAAGTTTCACCAAAGGCTAGTATTATGTTTTATTGCTAAAATAAAAACTGATGCATATTATTAATCGAAATTAATTTTTCAAATAATGTTTCTCAATAAATATTGTTAAAGTAATATTTAAGGTATGTACTAGTAAGACTTAGAAAACGTTAGAATAAGCGACAGTTGCTGAAACCTCTAAAATACTACAGCATTAATTTTCTTATTTGTTTCCTTAAATACTATATATATATATATATATATATATATATATATATATATTTGTGTGTGCTGGAGTAGGGTAAAATCAAGTGAGCTACTAGCTGGATGGTTGGTGGGTATAGATTTGATCCCCACTATTGGAACTAAATGTGGGCCCCCGTTCGGCTTTGCTAAAATGTCATCCTACTTAAAGATGTTTTCCGTAAAGCATTTAAGGCACTAACTATATATGTATACCATAGTTATATCATTTTTACAATGTTACACTTTGAAAAAAAAATTATGATAAAAAACGCTACTATAATTAGATAAATAAACTCTTAAAATTTATAAATAGTGTAACCTCAATATTTTAGGTGTATAATAAAAAACTGTTGTTTAAAAAACCGCTTTTAACACAAATTATCGATCTTTATTTTTATTGATCAATGTTCGTTGCTTTGGAAAAACTACCCCTATTTTTTCAAAAAACCCGCATTATTTTTGTATGAAATTAACCCTTACTTATCATTTGTAATTTTATCATTCCAGTGTGGTCACATGAATTATTAACATAAATTTTATTACCATATTTCTTATTGAGTTCATAATTCACAAACAAAATTTATGCGTTCTAATTTTTAGTTGTATTTACTGATTAACCAATTTTTTGATAGTTATTTAATAATTTTGTTGATGTTAAATGAAGAGAAAAGTGTAGAAGTTGGTTCAATTTTAGAAACTGGGATTAATCAATAAGTATGGAAGAGGTCAAATCTGAATACTGATTTCTGTTATGGTTAATATAACCTAATAATACTATCGAAAATTATTTTTACTGAGGTACAAAACAATAGACTCTTGACAAGTTTTGCATTAGACTAGAATGGTAAAAACGTTTTTTTATAGAATATTCAATTACACAATAGACTTTTTAAAAAACATGGTTTCTTAATTCAAGGCTTAGTCTTAACAAACACTCATTACAATTAAAATTTTTAAAATAAATTTAAAAAATAAGCATAAAAATATAAATTTTATTTTGCCGTTTACATTATTTAAGTTATTATTTTTTTAAATTAAGCGGTTTAGTGGTTTAGTGTTGAACTCAAACTTGGGAGGGCATAAGTTTGCGTGTCACTAGCGGCACTAGATTCAGACCCTCGTTTGACTTTGTCCACTTACTGAAAAATATTTTTGTAAAACATTCAAAAAACATTTTTTTAAATAAAATAGTTTAATTAACAATGTTTATTAAGTTAATTGGTAACCAATTATCAATTAATACATATACTCAAATACTACATTAAACAAATTTATACACATTTTTCTACAGTTGTACATTTAAATTTAATCAATACATTTAATCCTTTATTTTAGTGCACTTAACACGTAATATTCAAGTGTGAGCTCTCGTCACCCAAATTGATTACGTTTTTATGTTTACAAAACTTGAAATTTATCTATAAAACATTTAATACTTCAAAAGAAAGTTTTGCATTTCAATAAACTATGTTCATACTTATTTATTTTTTAATTATCTTATTTACACTTAAAAACATTTAAAACGTTTGTTTACACTTACTTAGAATATATATATTTTTAAAATTGAAACGAATATAATGATACTTTATCACAATTTTGAAAATATAGAATAGGCTCAACAAATTGTATAAACATTTGTCTAAAATTTGATTTTTTTAACAATAATTGCTTATTGCCATGTTGAAATTTTAGATTCTCCGAATAAGACCTCATTGAACATTTTAACGAAATCTGGCGTTCGTTGGATCACAAATAAGTAAATGGATGTTGGCACTTATAACTATCATACTAAACTTGTTGTCTGTTGTTTTTATGTTCTGAGTGGTAGTAGCTGGACTGGTACTTAGATGAGGATGAGTTTGAATACCACTACTGGCACTAAATGCAAGCCCCCGTTTGGTTTCCCTTAATGTCCACTTTCTGAACAATGTTTCCCGTAAAACATCTAATCAGTAATAAAAAAAGATTCGGTTAATTTAACGACTTTTTCTATATGTTCAAGTGAGCAGTGACAGACATGACCGAAGATTGGAATTAACGGTGAAGTCATTTCTTAAGCCCCGTCCCCCTAATTATTTGGCGATTTTGAAAATGTACATTTTTAATTAGACACATTGTTATTAGACAATCTGTTTTAAAAAAATCAGTATTTGCTTATTATCAATCTTGATAGTGTTTCAAGTTTCCGGTTTACAAAGATATCAATTTGGTCTGACTAAAGTTCGATAAATTCTTATTCTTGTTTTACAGTTGCATTTGATAGTTTGTAAAATGGAAAAATTAGATTAAATGTTAAAGCCGCATTGCCGTTCCATTTAATACTGTCATTCCAACTTGACGATTAATGCTTGTTTGGAAATACTATTATTATTATTATTTAATTATTATGTATGGTTATTATTACTATTATTATTGCTATTACGATTATTACTACTCATATTATTGTTATTATTTCAATTATTTTTTAAATTAGGATTACTATTACTATTATTATTATATCCACCTGAACAGGATATTAATAAACCAATCTAACCAGTCTCAAGCCTGGATAGAGGAGAAGGCATTACGTCAGCAACGGTATCCGGCAGTAAAAACCAACGTCAAAACTCTAATGGTTATATTGTTTGATAATTGTTCGATAAACGATGGAGTGTCTTCTGTAAGTGACGCGCATGACCCTCGCCTGAGTCATGTGATAAAATCACGAGGGATACCTGGTCACAGACAGGCCAAACTAAAATAGTTAATTTAGCGGAGAAGTATAGAAGCGAAGTTGAAAGTGTGCACTTTAAATATTAGATTGTTAACAGATAAAAAAGCTGGGCATACTCCGCTTCCAAAAGACTAGATGGAAGGGCAAGAAGACAAATGATCTGGCAATAGGGTATAAATGTTTGTACAATGGGGACTCAGGAAGAAACTGAGTAGCTGTTATTTTATTAAACAAGACAAGAAATAACCTAGTTCAAGTAAAAAAAAATCAGCGAAAGAGACATAATTATGAAACTAAATATAATTGTTTCGTATATCAATAACATTAGCACATATGCACCTCAAGCTGGATATGAAAAGTAGGTAAAAAATAAATTCTGGAAACACCTTGAGGAAATACTTTGCAATATTCCTCAAACAGAGAAAATAATACTTGGTGTTAATTTAAATAACTATACAGAACCGTTTAGGGAGAGTATTGAGAAATAACACGACGGATGGGAATTGGAGATACAAACAAGAATAGCAAAAGAATTTTAGAGTGTATTGTCTCACAAGGCATAATCCTGATTAACATGTCCTTTAAAAAAGAGGAGTTAATTGGTTATATATTGAAGCGGTAAAAGACAAAGCCAGATTGACATCCTAGTAACGAGGTGAGTAGATATAAAAATGGTAAAAGACTGAAGTGATAAATGTAGACGTCGCACACACAATACATGCTAGTACTAATAAAAATGAGTGAAAGGTAAGGAAAACTTGAGAGAAAAAATAAGATGATGGAAATTAAACAAAACCAAGCTGACTAGACAATTTAAAAACGAGGTTATGCAAAACTGGAAGTTCTTGGAAGGAGTGTAGAAATGATTAACATTAAACAACAGAGTAATTATTAAAGCAGCTGAAAAGGTACTAGGGTTAACATCTGGAAAGAAATTATCAACAGATAAAAAACCTTGGTGGTATAACGTTTAAGTTGAGCAAGCTGTCAAAGATAAAAAGATTTAAAAAAAGAAATGGGATCTATCTAAATTGGAAACCGACAAGTTGGAATATCAACCTGGAGACATCTAAAAGAGGAAGAAGTTATTTAGTATTGCTAAAGCCAGAAATAACGCTTTAAAAGACCTGACATATTAAATAAATAAAAGATAAAAGAGGAACAATACTAATAAAAGAAGAATCAAAAAAGAAAAGATAGAAAGCATATTTTAAAACCCTGTTAAATAAAGAAATAAAGAAATGAAAAATGAAAATACACCAGGACCAAACTGAATATTTATTGAAGAATAAAAATGTTAGGGAGACTGTGGAATTAAAAAACTAACTGAGCTGTTAAATTTAATAAGGAACAAAGAGAAAATACCTGATGAGTAAAGAAAGTGTTATCACGCCAATCTACAAGGAGAAGGGAGACATTGAGGACTGTGGTAATTATGGGGACATAAAGCTTATGTTATATACAATAAAACTTTGAGAGAAAATTGATGGAAGAATCAGCAAAGAAACAGACAATAAAGAATAACAATTTGGTTTTATTGCAGGATGAAGTACAAAAGATGCTATTTTTGCTTTCTGAACAACAATGGAAAAACACAGAGAGAAACGGAAGAGACATTAATTATATCGTTTTTATCGATTTAAAAAAGCATACGATTTGGTTTTAAGACAGGAACTGAACGTAATAAAAATGAAGGTGCTTTGATTTTCATTGGGATTGTTCAAATTAGACAGAATAAAAAATGGCGCTATTAGAAGAAAGATGAAAGTTATTGAAGATCATAAGAAAATTCAGAAGAAAAATATTAAGGTGGTACGGTCATATTCTACGTAGAGAAGAAAACTACATGACAAGGTGAATATTGACATTGGAAATAAAAGGTAAAAGAAACCGAAATTAATCAAAAAGAATATGGTTGAATTACGTGGAAGCAGATATGAAAGAAACGAAGCTAACAAGGATTGATACTGCGAATAAAACCAAATGGAGAATGCTGACAAGAAACAGCGACTGCTCGTAAAAGAGGGAAAAACTGTAAAAGATGAAGATTATTATTATTATTATTATTAATAGTAGTAGTAGGAAAAGGAGAAGAAGAAGAAGAAGTAGCAATATAGTAGTACTATTACTGATACTGTTACTATAATTATTGTTATAATAATAATAATAATTATTATTATTATTATTAGTTGTAATGGTAGTAGTGGTAAATTATTATTACTACTATTATTGTTATTAAAACGTCACCGCAACCAGTCCCAAGTAGAGTCGAGAAAGGAGGTAACATTTTGTAGCATTTTAGAGACTTGTGTTAAGAGACAGATTGAAATTAAATGTAACGCAAGTTTGTGAGTTAAACGATACCTATACTTAATAATAAAAACGTGAACAAACCGAAATTAGCGTTTACAAACAAACGTTACAATCCTCAAATGCAAAGCGAATAATTTTTGACCAATCACGATTAAGTAACATAAAAATAATATAAAACGTTTCTACGTTGATTGGTACAAATTTTTAATTCAACGTTTTTTTTTGCAATATTTGTTTACTAAACTTGTAGTTCACTTATGTGACCATTCTACCACGCTGTTGTACAAGTCAAATTTAAACAAAAATTAGGTAGTTTTCTAATTTAAATATTCTTTTATTCAAATTTTTTTTCAATTTTTAGTGTATGTAAACAAACACGTTTTTTAAAATATATTATAATTTAATTGACATGTATATATATATTGTATAATGTGTATGATTTGTCAGGGGTAGAACGCTGAACTCAAAACTGGGTAGGCATGGGTTCGATTACCCCCCCCCAAAGGACCACTAAACACGGTTCTTCCTTTAGCTTGACTAAAGATCCACTTGTCAAAACATTTTCTGTAAATTATTTATGCAACTACAACCAAATAAGAAAATATTTTGCTGAAATCTTCTCTTGAGCAACATACTTTAGCGCAGCTCTAAACACAAATATAAGCATTTAAAGTACTAGTTTTCAACTATGCCTGATGAGAAACGGAACTTTTTATTTGTACTACTTTGACAATTATGCAAATATTTAATAAACATAAATTAAACATTTATGAGATTGTTTACATTTTTTGTTTATTTGTACATTGAATACATGTACTATAGTCAATAAATATTTTGATAGTTCTAAATACATATCCAGTTTTTTATATTTCCAAATTATGACTACAAACGTTTAAAGTGTGACTCATTCTATAAAATAAAAAAGTAATAATAATAATAATAAATTCTATTATAACCAGTTCCAAATCTGGTTGAAAAAGAGGAGGGTTTGAGTGCAAAATTGGAAACATGATTTCTTTAAAAAATAATACTACAAAAATAACAAGAAGATACTTTTTCATGATAAAAGCACGATTTTGATAACAGAGTTCAACAAAATTCGAATAAAAACTCCATTTTTAAAATGCAGGATCCTCATTGCCAAACATTTTGTGTACGATTACGTGAAACAATTTTGTTGCCCATGCTCTTAAGGACTAAAGGTATTTAAAACAAATAAATAAATAAACAATATTAATAATAGTAATAATAATAATAATAATAATAATAATAATAATAATAAATGTAGTTCCTCGTCAGCAATACTAACAATTGTCATTTTTGCCAAGACAAATAAAGAAAAATTTTGAATATTGCCGATCTTTTTGATATTCCATTTTAATAAAGATCGAAAACTTTGTCACAATTAAGAAACTACATGCATTTAATTATTACTTTACATTCTGTCTGGTCATACTAAGCGCAAGCATGCGTAGTAATATTCGTATGCTACATGACAAACGTGGTAAACAATTTTTATTGCACACATTTTGGCACACCTTTAAACTCCAATGACTCATTCTTACCTAGTATCGATCGTTTTAAAAAATGCGAAATGGCCTTGACGGGTTGCAGTAACCCAAAATAAATACGCACTTTTGTTATCAAGTCTAGGTAAATAGACAATCTAGGTTAAGCGTCAATATAAATGTTACAAAAGCAAAGCATTTATGTCTGTTTACTATGGGCTTTTTATGAGATATACATGAGAAATGTTTGGTTTGAGTCAAAGAAGAGCATTGTACAACAGCTTCATCCTTGTTTGTAATTATCAACAGTGCATACCTTTTAAGTCATAGACGAACTTGAATTAACGTCCTATCTAGTGTCAGGCCAAAGCCCGTGTCCTGTGTTCTTCTGTTTACAACTGTATATATATATGTTTGAAAAAATATAACAAATTGATTAAAATTAAACAATATTGGACAGATTTTGAAATATCTTTTTTTCTAAAGATGATTAAATATCAACCGATTTAGCTAGTCTCAGGCCTGGATAAAGAAGGAAGGTTTACTGCAGGAACGGCATCCGACAGTGAAAAACTTACGGCACAATTATTTAATTGTCATAATGTTTTTAATTAGTTTAATACAGAACAAAATGGAGGTAACTGGCTAAAATCAGCAACCCCGTATAAAAGAGTGAAAAGCTGAAAAAGACAGACTTTAAAATGGAAATTGGGTCAATTTTGTCATGTTTGAATTTAATAATTATATCATCATCATTCGAATGCATTTACTTCCAATGACTAGCGAACGAACTTTATTTCAGTTGAAATGTTGATATTTTAGTACTAATGGAATGTTGAAAATCATTGTGCTTAATTTTCGGTTTTAAATACTTAAATGTTTTACACGCAAGACGTTTTTCAACAGGTCAACATTGAGCCAAACATAACGAGATTATTTATTTAGTAGGTCACTGTGATAGTCGAACCCATGTTCTACCAGTTTGGAGCCCAACGTTCTACCAGTACACGACATCTCCTATTTGTTAATCATCCATATTGGTTTAAACTTACAAAAAACCGAAGTCAATTTTCAGAGTATACATTAACAAATTTAATATGGTTTTTACCAACTTTGTTGAGATGTAGAATTATTGGAATGAGGATATTTCATGGTATTCCAACCCGATTCATGATCGGCTATGGCGGAATTTAGATAAAAAACATCACTTTCAAAATTGATAAACATTATTTTTTTACTAATCACAAGTTTAAATCAGGGTGGTCTAGTGGTACAGCGTTAGAATCAAACTTGCATAGTCATGAATTCAATCCTCACCACCGATACTAAATGCAAACTTTTCCTTGGCTTCACTGTAAAATGTCCACTTGCTGAAAATTGTTTCTTGTGAAGTATTTAAGCATCAATATTAATAAATCTGTTGTTGAATAATTAGACAGGAATGAATTAATTGTCAGACTTGTTACCAAATTGGCATGAGCTTGAATCCCACCAGTGGTACGTGTCTATTGCTTTGCTAAATATCCACTTATTCATAAAATGCAAATCTCGCACTATAACTAAATAAAAAAGTCATGTTTTTATTTGTACAACACTGTAATTAAAAAAGAGTTTATCTCACAAAATAAGCACAAGTCCACGTTATATTGTGTAATAAATATTTAATTTTTCCGTATATAAACAATAGATAACAAAGAATGGTCAATCATTTATAAACATTTGTTACAATGGACACATGTTAGTTATACAACGTCGATGTGGTGTTTGTAATTATTGATTATTCTAATTTTTAGTTAATTGATCAAGACGTTTTAATTTTAGCACACATCTTTACATATATGTACATGTGTATAATAGCATGAGTTACCGTTATAATTCATCTTAACTATCTGCATATGTATATGAGTATAGCATAGTAAAACTACTATTTTAGAAATAGTCAAAAATTTGAAAAAGCAAAAACAGTGAATAAAATGTATTTTCTTGCAAATCATGACAGAAAATAGCAACACTACAAAAATTGTATATCAAGATACAGTTGCAATTAAATTAAAATTGGTATTTGTATTTCCTTTGTGCTGATAAGTGTATTGTATTTTTGATTATAAAACAGTTGGTATTAAATATGAATTTATTAATTATTAGTAATATATATTATTACATTCTCTTCGTATTTTAAACACAATATATTATTGTAATTGTATAATAAAACTGAGTGCATAATTAACCACGTTATATACAAAAAATGTTTTAGAGGTTAAACTATTATTATTATTATTACCGTCATTAATAGTACTATTATTATTCTTACTGTTAATATTATTCTTACTATTACGATTGTTAATATTGCTATTGTAATTATTATGATATTACCATTGTTATAAGAATGATAATAATAATAATAATAATAATAACCATAATAATAATTATTACTATTACAATTATTACTATCACTACAACTACTTTTATTATTATTATTACTGTTATTATTATCATTTTTATTACTATTACTATTATTATTTTGAATAAACAAATGTAGAAGCTAAAATAATAATGACGATTTAGAATCATCTATCTACAAATTACAAGCGCTTAATAAAAGAAAATTGACTTAGAATGAAATATAAGTTAAATGAGAATAGATACTAGAAAAGAATAACATGTCATAATGATATTATTAATTCCGTAATTTTATGTAGCGCATCTTCGACTTAAATTAGGAAAGATGATGGACGAATTGTACAGCAATTGAATTTGACTTTACTCTTGATTGATAGATGCAAGTACAAGCTGGGTGTACTTAAACAGTATTTAAAAATTATCAAAATTATCAAATCCAACTATTTAAACAAAATGTCCACTGCTAAAAGATGTTTCCCTTAAGACATTTAAAGTAGTAAGCATAAATAAAAAAAATATATAACCCGACTGAAAATAAGATAGTCTTATCAATCTTTATAAATAGTGGCGTTGTTACACAAACACCATCTATTAGCTAAAAACTTTTGTTACTTTCCTACTATACAAAGTGATCGTTCAAAATGCTTCAAGTGGTAATCATATTATTTTGGTTGTAACTATTCGAATGTTGGACTGGAAGTATATTTCACCAAGTCGACATTCAGCAAAGTTAAACAAGGGCCAACATTTAGTGCCCGCCGTGGAATTTAAAACAAAGCCTATTCAATTTCAAGTCTGGCGCTCTACCAACTTTGCCACCTCGGCTATTCATACACAAAAACATTCAACGTTTATATTGGATTGTAAAGACATCAATTAACAACAACAACAAAGAGTACTATTGTAACATATAATTAAAATAAACTAATTTGAGCTTCCATACAAATTTGTTTCTAGTAATTTGGAATGCACTTTGTGTGTCACAAAACAAACACATTGAATAGATTTAGAATGAGAAATTGTAGGTGAATAAACTTTGGTAATTACAAAATATAACTTGTATATTTTTTACTTACAATATCAATGTTGCTGCATATATATACGTAATAAATAAAACAATAACTGGAAAACAGAGCATTTGTTTCAATAATAAACTGTGTACGTTTAATCCATAACTTTTTTAGGTCTTAAAACATTTTCAACAGAATTATTTCAATCTCTTGAAATAATAAAATGTAGTGTAAATATATTACTAACAAAAAGAAAAATCAATGCACACACTACATATTTGACATCCATTTTTTTACGAATTAAACATTTATATGACATTAGCAACATATTATTGCTTTTTGTTATAACAAACCCTACTGTTTGATAGAAAATAAAGCAACAAAATTATTGCATATTATGGTATACTTTGTGTTTATTCAATCCCATTTGACAATCATTACAATTAAGTTTTCTTAAATAATTATTTGCCAAGTTGATTGCAGTTTACCCCATTCTTTGTTTTACCGTTTTTAATTGTTATTTCAAAAACCGTTTTTGTTGACCTTTTAGATAGTAAACATATAACTCAACTAGAAAATTTTCTTCACCTAATTGTGTCTATGCCGGAGCTGTTTAGTGGATTCGATTCCCGCTACCGGCATGCACTAAATGAATGCCCACATTTGGCTTCGTTAAAATGTCTTAGAAGTATTTTAAAGATTACCTGGCGCAATCACATTTCAAATGAGATCATGAGAACTGACTCTCGTTCACTACATGACATCATTACAATTAGACGAAGAAAATTACTTGGTCAAATTCTACGTTTACCGCCCGAAAGGCCAGCAAGAATGGTCATAGAATGAAAGGTCGAAAATGGTAAAAAAAAGGTTGGGAGAGACCACAGAAAACTTGGCTAAGAACTATTCGGGAAGATCTAATTGAAATGAATGTTTCATGGGATGAAGCAAACCGTTTGGCAAATGTTCAAATACATGGAAACATTTTGTTGTCTCATGTTCTCTTTGAATTATGAGACTTTGTTGGGTTTTTTTTGACGTAATTGTTGTTTTATTGCCCCATGCTTATTTTTAAAGCAGAAGGGTTCTGTATAATATATAATAATAAAATGTTCACCGCTGAAAGATATTTCCCGTAAAGCATTTAAAGTATTAAAAATAAAATTAAGAAAGTAAAAAATAATGTCATAAAGTGGGGAAACGTCAGTTGGTCTCATAATCTCATTGCACAAAATTTCTTGGCTCTAAATAATCTCTAAAATACTTCTAAGATATTGGCGATAAAAAACATTCACCATTTGCCATAGACACTAAATACTGATCTCCATGTTTGGAAATGTTTCAAATATCCATATGATAAAAACGTTTGCAGTAAAATTATTTATTTATTGCGTAATTCTTTAGCTTTGAACAGCATTGGATAGCTAGGTTGTTCCATGTAATTGTACATTGAATGTTTGTTATACTTTGTTTTAATGGCATTCCTCGTTTCTTTAGTAATATTCATTTTAAAAGACCAGGTTGCCAAACTTTTTAATCGGACTTGGAACCAGCCACAAACTAGTTTTAAAAAAATTCAAAATCTATCTTTTTTTCTATTTTGCTTACAAAATGCTTCCAGTCATTTAGTGTAAATTAAAAAAATGCTTTATTACAATTTTATTTTTACAAAAGTAGACGTTAAAATTATATTTTACACGAGACTTGTACAAACATGTACGTGTTGTCACACGACAGCATCACATTTGACATGAGTTAAGTAAGTGTAGCAACATCATTCCAAGGAACAATAATGTTTGTAAATAATACAATACCCTATGATTTTTTGTAAACTATTAAATGTATTTGTATAGTATTCATTGCATGTTAGTGTAAGTGTCACATAGGCGACACTGAACAATGCATAAACTTTCTCAATTTGCAGTCTTTGATGTTTGCTTGTTATACATGTTGTTTCCTTAGTAAACATACATTCCAATCGTGACTCAAAACTCTCAACCTTTTTCAATACAAACAAACTGGAGATTGGCTGGATCCGGATTAAGCATTTATCAAATGATTAATAAAAATGAATTTATTTATTATGTAAACGTTTTAAAATATATGATAATTATTATATATTATATAATATCGTTAACTCCTCTTAGTTTGGACCAGAAATTATTCAATCTAGCTAGTCCCGAGCCTGGATAAAGAAGGAGGGTTAGAGCGCAAGGTTAGCAACCTAGCTTCTGGCAAAAATTTATACTAATACGGAAACAATAAGAGGACGCCATTCCGGCAAACAATAGTAAAGAAGTGATCGCACGTATCTGGATGACAGAGTGAAAGCCGAAAGGAAGCTCAATCTTCAATGCCAAAACCTTAACCAGTGTTGGGACATGGAATGTGCGCACACTTTTTCGTACTGGACAGTTAGAACACGTCCTTCTAGAAATGAAAAAGTACAACTTAAATATTTTGGGTATCAGCGAAATACGATAGAAAGGCCAAGGTCATTTCAAGAGTGAAGATACATCAATTTTATATTCTGGACATGAAGAACATCATATTTATGGTGATGGTATTAATTTGAGTAACATTGCTGCTAAAGCTATGTTTGGATGGAAACCAGTGAGCGACCGTATCATTTCAGCCAGATTCAACACCAGATTTGCAAAAGTAACAATTGTGCAAGTCTCTGCTCCTACTGAAGCTACTGAGGAGAACCAAAAAGATATCTTCTATGATCAATTATAAAGTTTGTTGGATGATCTGCCAAAAGAGAGACATAAAAATATTGATTGGTGATTTCAGTGCTAAATTAAACAAAGACGGATCTGGGTACTTCTCAAATGTTGAACCACATGGCTATGCTGATAGCATAAATGATATGGTTATAGGTTGTTGACGCTAAACAGTCATTGTGGAATGAGTGTTGGCAATACATTATTCGCTCACAAAAATATACATAAGACAACGTAGGTTTCTCCCGACGGAAAAACAGCAAACAAGATTGACTACATTTGTACTAGCACAAAATGGCAATCTTCTTTGCCAGATGTACGCACATATCGCTGTGCAGATATTGGTTCTGATCACAATCTTGTTGATAGAAAATTTTGTTTAAAATTAAAGAGAATAGAAACCACAAAAAAAATTACATTCATTTTCGTGTGAGAAACTTAAGCAGTCAAATATCTCAAACCAATTTTTCGATTCCCTAAAAAATACATTTCAAAATCTGAAAAGGATAGAAAATTCTGATGATCAATGGAAATTGTTTCATAAAATAATTACAGACTGTGCAGCAAATGTGCTGGGTAGAAGATATCGCTCTACAAAGAAACAATGGAGTTCATCGGTCTCCTGGAATCTAATTGATCTCAGAAAGAAAACGAAATTAGAGAGAAATCAATCTAACAATCCTGTTATCTAGAAAATATTCGATGATAAGTATAGAACTTTAGATAAACAGGTTAAAAAAAGCTGCCGCAAAGATAAGAATAATTGGTTAGAAAGCAGATAAGGCAGAAGCAAAAAATGATTCCAAGACTCTGTATAAAATTGTGAAACAACTGTCGAGAGTTAAAAACAACACCGATATTCCAATCAAAGGAAAAGTTGGTCGTTTACTTCTAACAGATCATGAGCAACAATCTAGATGGGTAGAGCATTTTAAAGAAGTACTTAATCAGTCCATACCAAATACTCTCATAGATTTTGATAATGATATGAATGTGACTCAAAATCCGGAAATATGTATTAATGACATTTCTGTAACTGAAGTGATTCATGCAATTCAAAGTTTGAAAAACAATAAAGCAGGAGGACTTGATGAGATAACTGTAGAGGTTCTCAAAAATGGAGATGACGTTTGTAACACATGAGCTTGTTCATTTATTTAATGTTATATGGCATAATGAACAAGTTCCAAATGATTGGCGGCAAGGAGTAATTGTTACTCTTCCCAAAAAAGAAAGTTTGAACGATTGCCATAATTGGCGCGGAATAACCTCATTGTCTGTTTCTGGTAAGGTGTTTTACAAAATAATTTTAAACCATTTAAGTAATGCGGTAGACAAACATCTTCGAGAACAACAAGTAGGTTTTCGAAAAGGATAAATTTTGTACTTCAAGAATGTATTTTGTTACCGTTTTTGTTTCTTCTGGTAATTGATTTCATTATGACTCGATCCATGAATAATTTGTCTTATGGTACCAAATAGAACCATGACAGATTAACAAATTTGAATTTTGCAGATGATATTGGTTTACTCAGTGAAACTCCAGAAATGATGCAAAATATGAGAACACGACTCAGTGATATCAGTTCTCCTATTGGTTTACGTATTAATTGTTCAAAACCAAAAGTGTTGTGTACAAAGTCAAACAATGGTTTGCCTATCAAAATTAGTGGACAAAATATTGATACTGTTGATTCCTTTACATGTCTGAGAAGCATCATTGGTAAAGACGGAAAAACCGAAATTGATGTTAAAGTCAGACTTGGAAAGGCAATGTCAGTCTTCCATAGACTCAAATCAATATGGTCATATTCTTCCATTCGCCTGAAAACAAAACTTCGTTTGTACGCATCAATAATTATTCCTACGGCAATATATGAGAGTGAAAGGTGGAAGCGAACAGACAAGATTGATAAGATGGTGGATTTTTTCATCGCCGATGTCTTAGAAGTATTAAAAATTACCTGGCGCAATCACATTTCAAATGAGATCATGAGAACTGACTCTCGTTCACTACATGACATCATTACAATTAAACGAAGAAAATTACTTGGTCAAATTCTACGTTTACCGCCCGAAAGACCAGCAAGAACGGTTTTGGAATGGACAATTGTAAATGGTAAAAGAAAGGTTGGCAGACCAAAGAAAACTTGGCTAAGAACTATTCGGGAAGATCTAATTGAAATGAATGTTTCATGGGATGAAGCAAACCGTTTGGCAGAATGTTCAAATACATGGAAACATTTTGTTGTCTCATGTTCTCTTTGAATTATGAGACTTTGTTGGGTTTTTTTTTGACGTAATTGTTGTTTTATTGCCCCATGCTTATTTTTAAAGCTAAAAGGTTTTGTAATAATAATAATATAATATTGTTAGCTTTAGAGATGCTAGTAATCCTAAGGGCTTGAGTAGTGCTTATAAAGTCTCGATTTACAATTATAATATTCGTGACTGTCACATCTACGTGGAGCATCCTGGACTTGATGTACCTAGACTATCACAGTAAACAACGAGTGCGCAGTGATATAACTTGGCTTAAAAGGAATCTTAAAGTATACGTATATCCTTTGTAGTCGTTGGACTAAGAGCGGTAACTGACAAAAATCAGGTTGCCATGTCAAACTTTGCAGACTGTGGCGCAGTCACATGTGGTCTATCCGCGAAGAAACGTTCTTTGTTCTACTATGTTTGTTACGTTTACATAGCCAACAAAGTCGATTATTTAATATGCTGTACAATTATAGCTTAACTACCTCCGCCAATTCAACAAGATTACATTACTACATAATCAATTGTACGCCATGATACAAATTACTTTTTTAATCACCGAGAAAATACTACTTACAATAACTTGATACTCTTGTATTTAAACAAAAAATCGATAGTCATGAATGTTTATTAGTATCATTTTACAAAGTGCTTGCATAAATATAAAACGTTCATCATTATTATGAGCGGTAAAAGCTGTTCAAAATAACCTTACAAAATTGCCATACATGTTTTTGGTGGCTTATAATATTTTACTACTGTGTAATAGCGCAAGTACAAGTAGCAAACAAGATGTTAGAGTAATGAAGATAAAAGTGTAAACGAAATAAATACAATAATAAACGTTTTAAATAGTTAAAAAAATATGAACAAGGACTCCACCAAGAATAACTTTATTATATTTGATTTTTACTGCTTTACGGCAAACGGCAAGTAGACAATTAGTGAAGTCAAACGAGGACTCGCATTTGGTAGATCGGTGACGACTCAGCTCTATGCCCTACCACTTTCGGTAAAACCTTACAAACATTTTCCCTTTTCTATAGCCATAACTGGAATGTTTTTGGTAGAAAAGTATGGAAAACTGTTATTTCTCATTCTTAGAAGTGTCTAATCTCATTGCAAATTAAATAGATTGTATGGCTTTATTCTTAATAATTATGCTCCATGGTAGTTTTTCTATGTTTTGCCGGGGTGGTCCAGTGGTACAGCCCTCGACTTGGACCTGAGTTCGAATCTCACCACCGGCACTGAATGTGGACCCGCATTCGGTTTTGCTCAAAATGTCCACTGCTGAAAGATGTTTCCCGTAGGACATTCAAAGTAGTAAAAATAAATAAAATAGTTCAAGTTTGATTGAAATTATATTTTATTACTTACATTTACTGAGTTGTTATCTGTATTCATGTAAATTTCCAAATTTGTTAACCATATATATACGTGTATTGTTGTAGATGGCTTTAATCAAAGCCCGTCTTATTATTTTACATTTTGACTCCCGAAGGAATCATAACCCTGTCGCAATTCAGTCTGTATTTTGTTGATCCTTAGAGTTATGCAAGCAAAAGGTTCTATTTTCTTGGCACGGTCCCAGACAAGCCAAAGTTCAACTAGCTGGTGATCCGTTCACTGTCTTGCAGTGAGGCGTTTTACTTAGACTTTATTTAATGACACAAAATGTTCTAGGTACGATAGCATAGAAACATCCCTTCTACCTCCAAAATGAATGTTTTACATAATTATTAGTTAATTAAAACTGATCAATTAATGGCGCAATAAGTGCTTTTAAGCCGTACTTGTAAAACACAAGTAATTATTACATAATACATTTTAGAATTTGTATATTGGAATAACTGTACTAATGCCTGTTCTATAACAATAAGGCGTCCTCAGTTTAGTAATTCTGCCTATTGTCGTCGGTACACAATTATAATTGAATTCGTCACGCATCGGGGAAGCAGCAAAGAAAAACTTGAAAGCCAATATTGTAATCTTCCATCAAATATTTCACTTCAAAACTAAACTTTGTTTGCACACATCAAGTGTGCATAGTTGATCAAGCGACCTGCAACAAAAGCAGACAAATAAGTTTCTTGGTTAATAAGCTACATCTTCGTAACGGCGCCATTAATAACAAAAATGAAAAAAAGCTATCTAATTTTATGCTAGTTATTTTCTTTAGCCCAATGGTATAAATATACTTTAAAGTACTTTTTCACCTATATACTAAAGTAGAAACTCAGTTATAACGATGTACACTTGATTTCAGATCTGTCAGTTTGACTGATAATAGAGAATATTACCACAATCAGAACTTAAGGCCTTATTTTATTTTTATGGGAAATATCCTTCATTTTGAGAAGTCAAACAATGGTACAATTAGAACCCATGCCCACCCAGGCATTATTTGGCACCATCAAAATTGTTAACCTCTCATTTTTAGTAAAACATTGGAGTAATAAAACCATACAAAAACTTACAGAATAAATATCTTACGCAATCCATGTAATTTTATTATAAGGCGAAATCTGTACTGTTAATAAATTTTTACCACATATTATTATTATTTATGGTTATTGGCTTGGATACTTCAGTAGAAGTAGCTTTCAGCACACACAAAAATATGTACAATTAT